>DVPD01000825.1:0-10285 GCA_018237605.1 Apyrrothrix (Melanopyge) sp. n. Burns01 | reverse complement strand
CTGAACTCCTACATAAAAATAAACGTATATTAATGTGAGAAAACTACCTCTACATTATAAGTCAATAATTTGAACGTGTCTTAAAATGAATTTCTGTTTTACTTACGTATACTTTTGCTTTACGCCTTTTCCTCGTGGTAACATCAACCGAGGAACGTACTAACGAGATTAAACCTTAAGACCGTCGGAGTGAAACTGGGTGTTTTTATTATATTATAACACCTTAGTCTTTGTAAGGCTTCCTTGCTTTAAATATCCTGCAGAATGTAAATATGTTTTTGCATAAAAACATGTAGATAGAAGCCAGGTAGTACACGAGCTTTACAAAACGAGGAAGCGCGCTCTCATGTACGTCTTTATAAAAAGATCCTTTAAAAAGAACTTAAACAAATGTGTGCTGAAAATAATATACTATAAATCCTGTCCTGTTCCTGTCGTATGTTGCTTATTCAAACAGTATTTTCCACGAAGTTAATAGAACAGTTTATATAGTATACTTTTACGATCAAAGAAATATTCTAGAACAGATATCAAAATTATTCATTAAAATATCTACCCGGTGGATATTCGGTCCGGGGACAGCAATATTTAGCGATGTGTCAATCGGGTCCTTTCAATCAATTTTGTCACATATTTGCAACAAAATATCTGTTAACCGACACATGTTAGATACCCACACGAGGGTATGATCTACTCAACGTCAATTACGTCAATTAGGCCCGCTTCCGCTATTTGACGCCGGAGTTATGACGTCACGACACGCCCGTGTCGGTTTTGACGACACACACTCACTGACAAAAGCACTTATTCACCGATAGAGTAGCTCACTGATAGAGTATCTACTAGTACTGAACATCAAATGTGTGGTTTAACGCAATATTGACTACTTGTAGAGTAGTTCGAACTCTGGTTTTGTGCCAGGTGTATGGCAATAGGCTTGCTTACTATTCCATGGGACATATAACATACCCGATGAAACGCTAGAGACATACAGGCGTGACGTTATATTATGATAAGATACGCTAGCTCGTAGTGTAATTTGCACTTCATGTGATCTCAAGATCTCGAAGATCGTCAAAAACATTTTTAGTCACAAGTAATATTTTATAACTTTACATGTTTAAACAAAGAATTTAACGTTGTAAATGGCTACGCAGGTCAGTGATCTATGAGATCTTTTTAATCTGTATGGAATTTGTTCAATTATGTCAGGATTCGGTTTAATGAACCAATGAAAACGAATCAATCAGTTCAGTTAATCAATCAGATCAGTTAATATTTAGTAAGTACCGGCCCTATTTGTGTGTTTATGTTTATTAATTTGTTCTTTATTCTTGTTAAGAAAGGGCTGACTTAACGCCAATTGGCATTTTCTACCAGTCAACCTTATGTCTTAGTATGTACTTACATATTATGTCTATAAATATAATGGTTTCTCTATAAGGGAATATTATTATTTTAAAACACTTGTTGGTTGAAAAAATAACAATTTTGTTTCAACATCACTACCGAGTGTACCACCGACTACCCAACACAATTAATACGAAAGACACACAGAAATTAATTAAATTACTCAAATATTTTTAAAAAATACTTTAAAGATTTTATTTTATTTTTGAAAAGAACTATTTTAATGTCACCATCAAACACAGTAAAAAAAAATCTCGTCGATACCACTCATCGGTGAACAGCGAATGACCAATTCAAATATCCCGACATAATTAAATCAAAAGACGTTTCAATACACAAGGTAGGTTCGTTAATAGGATGAAAGGCAAACTTGCAATTGTTGCCAGCTTTGAAAGCGCTCAAAAACAAATATGAACAAGGAATAAAGAGAGGAAAACATACGTTTCCATTTTTCTTTTAAGGACGTTTTTTAAGGACTAAGCAAAGTAAAAAATGTTTTATTTGTGTAAAGTTCGCCTCACGACAGTGAAGTATACGACTTGAATGTCTGAATTGTTTCGTGGAACACTTCGAGTTAGCGAATTTTTCGCGAATTATGAAACGTATTTTAGCCATTGTGAAATAAGTTTTACAAATTACAATAAAGATTAAAACTCGTTAATAAGAGACATATGAAAATCTACACAAAAGAAACATCAAAATACGCTACATTTACTTAAATCGAAATAGTTTTGTGACCGACCGGTGTAACTAACTCATCCACTCTCAATGTGCATGTTTAATTCATATATACAACTATTTAGCAACGCATTCACAACCTATGATGGTGTATACTTGCACTTCTACATCCTCTCACCAAGGATCTTTGTTGTGGTATATACTCATCTCAAGTCAATTACACAACACTGGTTTCAAACTAAATTAAGTCTCGATTCTCTCCCCGTCGCTTGTCATTGCCATTAAGTCAGTTGTTTTATTTTATAAACAATATTATCACAAAACATTTAGCGAGACAGTTTAATGCTTTACAAAACATACATTTACGAAAAGAACAGCAGGTAAGTTACCTTACAAATCACACAAGACATGTGTCATTTTAATCCTTTGTACGTTCGCCGTGAGTAGGGATACGTGTACCTAAGTATTTAATGTCATCGGGTTGTGAGCTCCCCGGAGTTTCGTCGTCACATAAATTACAGAACGAAACGTGCGATTTATGATCATTAGGTACGGAACGCGTTGACTCGTCGACCGCGCGTGTCGTTCAACGTACACAGTGCGGTTAAATTAACATCGTCTGATACAACCACTCCGACATCCTGATTGTAATAGTTGCCACGCTTCGGGTACTTGATTGGTAGTAGTTATAGCTCGTATACCTTAGGAACCTATCGCAATACTAAAGCGCCAGGTTCATGCTGACTGACAAATATTGGTATTATTGGTCGTTGGTTATCTGCTGGCTGCTCGTGGCTTTTTTTTTAATTTGCGGGCTGTGGAGGATAAACTAAACTGTAACGAGACAACTTTTTTAATTTAATTTTATGACATCTCTTAGATCATCGGTTACATGGAAACAAACAGACCTCGGCTTAAAATAGTCAATATATATTTCAGACGAAATATCGTAAGTGCTGGTACCACCTACATTTTTAACGAGATGCATCAAGCAGAGTGCAATTTATGAAATGCATGCTGGCATACACGCCGCCAGCCTCACTAGTTACAGTATATCGATACAAAGTTACTTAGAAGATAGCATCGTCGCATGCACAGTTTATTCTGGATATAAGAGTAGTGTTTGCTTTCACTTCGGTTATGTATTTGAAAATTGAAACAAATTTTTAAACGGATTTTTTTTCAATTATCTTAATATGTTCATAGCATACATTCACAGCACCTTTCTTATTAACGGCACTTTATAAAATAACCAAATATGTTTCAACATTATGTAATTCAAAATCTATACCTACATAACTTCGAAACGAGAGCAATATTATCACTTCGAAAACCTTATCACATCGCAGACAAGACTTGTCCACTACTAAAGACAAGATTCATAATTGCGTTCTCATTCATGAAACGTTTCAAACCTGAATGCGTAGGAAGAGGGTAGATTGAAAACATACGATTTCTCAATCCCAAGTACCATAAGAATTCACACTAACAATTTGCAACATATTGCGGCAAGCGCCGATACCATCATCCATATTTGACTTGTGCCGCTGGCGTCTAAAATGGATTTATAGTCAGCTCGACGGACTTCGATATCGGAAATTGGGAATGTCCGCGAATCACCACTGTTTATTGTTGCAATGGCCGCCCTGCGCTTTATACTATTGTCTTTTATAAGTACTTGCTAACGACAACCTACCATTCGTCCAGCGTAGTAAAAAAGTGGCAGTGGTGAAGCCATTGCGATATTTATTGATCGATAACAACGATACGCTTTTCTTCTAATAAATAACGCGTATCAAAAAATTGTCCTCTGAAATCTTAAGATTTTTTTTAATCCTAAAAAAAACATAAATACCATCAACGTAACAATCGACAAATTGACTCGAGTATTTATCATTATCATCAGCTCTGGTAAATCCACGCATAGGCCTCCCCTGACGAGTGTTTACCCATAATCCCTACGCTGGACATGACAATTGATGATGACAGAGCACGGATTCTCGCGCCGCCTATTCTGCTGCCCGTAGACGACCAAGGCATGTTATCCTGCCTATACAGACTGCGTGATGCTGCGATCAGCCAGTGCCGCTTTAGTAGCTTTTTACGACATCGTGGTATCCCGACATGACGACTGGTATACGTGTCGGGGTGGAGAAAGAACAAATTCATATTCTTTCTCCGCCTCGATACGGATTTATCTGTAACCAAAACACCGTCATTCACAGGAGCGACCTACCTGTCCACGATGGTCGACCACGAAGGTCGACAGGAAGGCCAAAGGTCAACGCAATCCTCGACGCATTGGGTTGAGCGAAGATTATGGATGTTCGCACGCCATGACACCGGCCCAACGTTCCAGGTGCCACTAAATATATCACCACGAAGATTCCAAAAAAGTGCAAATTGACACTGGTGGAATATTTTTAGACTTAAAATAGGACACATAAGACTGCTTACATAAGTGAGATGTGTCAAATCCATATATGTATTTTTGAGAGCACAAAAATAAAAGCCAAAATCCTAAACACTAAACACAACGAAATATTTCAGCAGCATATCCAGATTATCCCGCCCAATACAATGGGCTCCCGGTTTGGGATATTCGCAATATCCGTCCACCTTCTTGTTTATCACCGCAACTTCGCTGCAATAGATTTCACTGTCATAGTTTTGTTACTTTCAAATGTATTGCTCGAATTGCAGTCCTCAAAATCGGCTTTTTAAATTGGCGTTTTGAAGCAGAAATAGAGTTGAACAGGGTCGAGGGGGAAAATAATAATTTGCAACTAATACAGAACAACTTTATTCAAATATACGAAAAACGTAACATCATGCCTATTATCCCTGAAGAGATAGGCAGAAGAGTGCAGTACACTACCACATTTCACCAGTTACGTTTACGTCCGATTATGGCATAGATGGTGAGTGTATTAACATAAACCGGGCATAAATTCAGACTCCTAGCCACTAGTAGAATATCTAAATTAGAAAATCCATTAGTACCCGTCTCGGGATTTGAATCTAGGACCTCTCGATCGGCAGTCGCGTTTGTAGCCAACAGACCAACGAGGCAGTCATATACGAAAAACAATATAGCAAAACATTTTTGTGTAATAATAAATATAAATATTGAGAAATGAATATTCTATTATAGTATAAAAAGTTTAACGTTACACCTTATCTTCGAAATAAAATACATATGGTCAACGAGAGACTAAGAATCTGATAAGGCAGACCGCAAAATTACGAAATTCAAATGTATTATCTATTTATTAAATTAACGCATTATGCCATTAATATACAACTATATATACTTGTATGATGGTATAGAGATGGTAATTAATATAGTGACAAAATATACATACAAATAACATATACATATAACATATTAGTCATAAACGTACGGACTATTAATTTCAGGTCATCTGCATCTGTTTAGAATTACAATCGCTTCAAAGTCGGCGAATTACATTAACTGTCCTTCCTAAGTGTAATTCCGTTAGTTCCGGTGTTGGGCACTGAATGTCCAATGAGGTGTTAATAAACTGATTGGTATAACAAATACTGTCGCAAGATATATATATTTAACAAAATTAGGGATTCTAGAAATATCTTCCTTAACAATTATTTTGTTAACAATATTGCTACACCTAGTGCATCACATGGTATTCGTATGAAATTAGTATTAAATATTTATATATGATAAAAGGGAGAGAGTACTACACTCTTCTGCCTAACTCTTCGGGAATTACAGGCGTGATGTTACTTAAATGCGATAATATATGTCGTTGGTCCGAATTTCAAGCATAGCTTCATAATATTCAAACTTTCTAAGACAAATTTAAAGACCATGTCTATAACAGTAACATAGAAACAATCGGTAGCCCAGGGTGAATCTTGGAAAATCTGATTAAAGAGGCATCTTGATAGTTGTGGAAGGCCCGAACTTGGACAATATATCGCTGTTGTAACTTTAACTCCTTTGTCCCGGGAAGCCGTGTGGGGGAAGGGCGTTTGACAGGAGGATAAAACACACGCGCGTTCACAGATCTCCAACAAAGTTGTTAGAAGAACAATATTATTGTGCTGAACAAACACATTACTGGTAGGAAATGCCATTAGTCATTAATTCCGCCTTATAAAGGTGATGAAAGCAATGATAAGTGATTTCATACATTACACCCGTCTAACACCACAAGGAGAAGGGTGTGGCTAAAAAAAACATGGACAGGATATGTGTATATCTGGATATAGGATATCCGGGGATAGCGTTCGGGCCCTAGGACCTGTGATGCTGAGTCAACTACTCCTCTTAGCCATCAATATTTGCAACTTTTCTTAATTTTCGTCATTTTATTTACAATTTTTTTCTGGGCAATAAAATATCTGCAGTACCGTCATAGTTTAGAGAAATTTAAAGATTTTCGATATGGAACTATATAAATAAAAGAGTTTCGTAAAAAAAAGCTTGTGTACATCCAAGAAAATATGGTACCTACGTCTTAAATAAGACGGAAATTAGGCAAGGGGCTGGTCTAAACTTCTATCACTCTGCGTGTAGCACTTCAATCGATCCCAATTTCGCTGCATACTGACAAAAAAAACGATGAACGAAGATGAAATTCAAATTGCACTCTTTTCTTCGTTAACATACACATTTCACCTCAATCCTCAAACCCATCTCTCCTACCTCTCATCTCAATCTAACTTGTTACAAATCGTCACTTACTTATTACACAAATCGTCTTTGGGCTTATTTAAATGAGGAATTTTTTTAAGTGAAGTAATCGGTACAAGAATCATATTATACATAACTAGTAAGTTACCAATATATTACTTATCTGTATAGATATAGCTCACATAGTATTTTAGTATACATACATACATTAAGTGAGCCCAAGCAATATGGTGACCAAATTAGGACCCCACCGACCACATGATACGATTAACGCGCTCTTCCGGTTCATTAATCAACCAATGATTTATGACTCTTGAACCGAGGCCCGCCTTCCATTGTCTCTGGGAATGTTTTAAGCAGAAAAACTTAGTGTGGCCGACACTACTCACAAAGGTCGTGAGGGTAAATCCGTAAACCATCCATTTCATACGTGCAACTGACAGAGTGGTTAAAAAATCGAGTCCGAAAAGGGTTTATTTAAATGGAGGATCTGGCAAATATAGAATAATTATAAATTTACAAAGCGACCTATACATTTCTCAGCGTCTATTTGTTTGATGCAAAACACAAATATGCTCCTGAAATAATGATAAGTTTCTTTTTTGGTCTGTCAGATAAAATGTTTTATTTCGACATTAAATTAGAAACTAGGTATTAAATCACAGTTCTGCTTTGTAACTATTTCTACTTTTTCATTTATGTACAACTTTAGCAAATATTAATATAATATATTGCCCGTGGTTTAGATTTCAGTCTCCCTACTCGAGTTCAAATATTGGTGTGCAATTCAGATTTTTATAATTTGCATTTTTAATATTAGGTAAGGCGTGGCAAACCTGCCAACGTAAGTGCGTTGCCACCAGCCTGGCCAACCAGCGTGGCCGACTCGTCTTAACCTTTCTCATTTTGCTGACGTCCAACAATGGAACGACAAATGGATTGATGATGATGTAATGTAATATTAACTACAACAGCCGTTTAAATATAACCCAATTAATATAAGCTCTCATAGGTAGCTAAAACCTCATTCCGTAGCTATTTACAATATTTTAATATAACGCTGCTGCAATATCATCGAATGCTGTAAAATGTTAATATCTCTGTTAATAAAAGCACATCATTATCAGGAATATTACACGATACAAAAAATGCGCATAACTCCCAGGAATTTGTAAACTCATGGAACGTAGTACGTGTTATACATAAAAGTAATATATTTATCCTTCCACCACATTAGTATATGCACATAGAACATAAATTATGTAGATTTGTACGTATATACACCCAGGACAACAGCATGTATATGTACGTAACATACATGTATGTACATAATTAAAACAGTTTTCTTACAATAAATTGACCTGTGCTGTCTTCACTTATCAAAGATAACCGAAGTCAGAGGTATGAAAGAATCGACATTTTTTTATTGCTAATTATTTGGGATATAAAAATTCTAAAAGCTACATCCAAACGCTGTACGTTAAAGGCTACTACATTATGTAACAAAATCTAAAAGTGTTAAAGACATCATGCTATAAAACAAATTCCCTAATATGATTAACATCTAAATAAATAAGTAATAAAAAAAGAAATGTCGAAATCCTTTATTTGCGTTAGTGGATGTCGTTCATAAATTCCAATTTAGAATATATTAGTAACGACACATAACATAATGTATTCTACGCTAGGTTGATTGTCATATTTCTAGAAATTATCGTATTTTCCACAGATATTATTTCAAACTGCACTAAATAGAAATAGCGTTGTGTTTGACATGAAAATCTTTAAAAAAATCAATACACACTTAACCATCCTCGCACACGACGTTGTTAAAGTCGCCGATCTATCAAGCTAAACTGTTTCGCAAAGCTACGTCCACATTCGGTTTTAACCCGTCTCGGGTGGCAACCGCAGCGACCGCCGCGAGATCAGCTTGACGGGCCCTCTAGACCCCGCACGCCCATTCCGGATACTTTTTTGTGGGTTAAATTTGCAACGGAGTTGCCTTGTAACACTACAACGGAACAATGGTGATTTTATTATTAATAATGTATACATGAAAGTCAAAGGGTAAAATATCATATATCATAAATATCACACATCCTAAATATGATATACCATAAAATATCATATATCATATAAATTTAAGAAATATAAATTAACCTATACTATACGCCTCCTGGTCCAGTGGTTAGTGACGCTGACTATTAAACCGGAGTTTGTGAATTTGATTCCCACTAAAAACAAATATTACGCAAAAACACAGATGAAGAAAACTAATTACGTGTGTTCATCAATTCTCTGACCATCAAGCACAGCATGTGCCCAGTTCGAGATTAAAAGACAATATATGACTTATCTCGAGATATTTATTATTCTTTATTTAATCAAACAACCGAATACACATATGTAATTACAAGATCACTATTTGTAACGGAATACAAAAAAAAGCATTGTGCGCCCGAACTTAAAATACAAAAAGATAATAAACTGATAAATAACTACACATATAATTTAGCGATGTTTGACATTAGAATAAAACATATTGTGGAGTGTGTCAGCGACCATCGAGCATCCCATTAAACGCTTTTCCAAGTATTAGTCGATGGCCAAGTCGATAAAATAAAGTAGCCATTACGCGCAATGAGCGTGTAACAATTTACATTGCGAGCATCAATCCATTATACAAATTGGAGATCAATACAAACACGTTTACATACATTTACGTTACGTCAATATATTTAATGCATTAGAACTTTATGTGTCACCGAAGTGACTATAAGGCTTTACTTGATAATAATCGATCTGTTTTTTAATCAATGTTTTAATGGGGTGCCCGTTTTAAGTACACGTTAGTTTAACAAATGAGAAATATCACTGTATTTCTTTAATGAAAACATACCAAAACGTATTTATACATTGGATCTGCCGTGCGGGTAAAAAATCTTGTGTATAGGGACATGGTCGTATACAATCATGTAATCTAAAAAACCAAATCAGTAGCCTGACTCCGCTGACGTAGCCCGATTCTGAACAATATTGAATGCTTTCATTTTTAATCTTCTGCTGACACTTAATTGGGATTAGCGCAAATCGATCGTAAAACTAATTAGAGCGCGTTCTGACCCTTTTCATAACGATTTCGATGTCAAAAATAATTTAACTCCGTCAAGGGTGAAAAGTGCTCACAGCATATTACCGACCGAGGGGGAGATATACGAGATATATTATATTAAAAAAAAAGGTTTTTAATCGAATTTTTATTTGAAAACGAACTTCGGTTCCGGGAATCAAAAAAACAAGTACTACCGTGTTTTCAATTCAAGTCGCATTGGAGGAAATTTAATAATCTTTTTTTTAATATACATACATATATATCCTCACGCCAGGAGTGTCAAACATCCCTATCCTTACAGACCTGTCGTGCATCTTCCACATTCATCTCTCTTCATACATGCACGCCGGTTTCGGAGACTTCTGACTCCCCCATCAGTTAGAACTTGATTTATTTGGTCCAGA
>DVPD01000824.1:0-10287 GCA_018237605.1 Apyrrothrix (Melanopyge) sp. n. Burns01 | reverse complement strand
ATAATTATATTTCCATGTATATGTAGTTTATCAGCAGACTGGTTACATAACACAAGCTATCTTCATACGTTGGGATCAGCCGGCCGTGTATGGAGATGTCCCAAGATATTTATTTATTTTATTCAAACGTTTGTCTGTATCAGTCCACTTATGGACAATAGCCTCCAGTGAGAAGTTTATGCACATAATCAATAATAATGTAATACGCACAATAAATTATTTCAAAGAGAATATTATCGTAGAATGTATCGGAATTTCATTGGTGCGAAGCATTCAAAGTGTCATGTGGATACAGTAGCTGGTATGCTGTAGCGCAAATCCCTGCGGTGAACTCTGATTGTCATCAAGACTGCAGCGCGCGGGACTATCAATAGCGTCCCCTATTGGCCTTCCACTCTTGTCCGGAACAATTCACGGAGCGTTCCACATTCATCAATTAAAACGAGCCGCGGTCACCGGGATACGTAAACTCGGCCATTTTAGCAGATAAAAATGTTCCGGAACCATCCCCAACTTCCTTTACTAAACAAAACAAACATTTATACGCTTTAAACAAACCACAATCCCCGTTGTTCACAAAACAGCGTGCACAGATTTCGAAAAGTGATTTCGATTGAAACACAACATCCTACTCAAACACGGCTTTCGATAGCATTTAAAGCGGCTAGGTAAAACGATTGAAATAGATTTAAAAATCAGCCGTTTAATATGCATGATTCCTGTTGCATAAAGTCTACAAATAAACTCTGCGACTAAACCCATATGATTGGTTATTTGCTATGAGGTAATTTATTTATGCGAGCCACGTTTTAAATTTCGTTCCCAATAATGTGTTTTATTTTACAAATCAATGGAAAATTGTATGCAAACGACACGCAACTGGACGGAAATGATAACACCGTGGTTGCCGTTCACCAACACTTTATACAATTGTTACAATTGAACATTTTACGCCTTATAACAGGGAACACAAATGTACAGCCAACCAAAAAAATCCTGTCATTATCCAGACCCAGTCCACCGCTGGACATAGGCCTCGCCTTTCTAGCGCAGGTTCTGTATATTGTACAGACGTATGAAATATTACTTATGATAGTGACACCATAGTAAATGATAAGTGTATAAGTAAATACTGGTAATATTTCCTTTAAAGTAATCGATATCACAGAAACGTGAAATGCAATTGCTGGACTATTAGTAACGTTAGCGTATCGAGAGCGTCAGTTACATGTAATTAATGACCCAATCACTAAAACAGTTAATGCGAATTAGCCTTAACATTATCTTGTTACAACCTAGAAATGTCTCAATGATATTATATAATAACATTTCGTAACATATTTTGAAAATAAGCTATTTGATTTGACTCATAAACAAAACGTTGAGTCAGATGTTTACGATCATAGTTTAACAGTATTCCCTTAAACCTGGCCACTATTTCATTTATTTGTACTTTACTGTTAAATTTTGTAACCAAAAATGTGTATCTTTAAATTCCTCATTCTCTGCGCAATTATTTCGTGACCTCCCCTAATTATGAAACGTACTGTAAATCTTTCGTTTTTTAAAACTGTCGAATTGATACAAAACTCCTTTCGGAATAACCCGAGTGACAAAACGTTATAGAAGCAGTAGTCATTGCTAATGACACATCTATCTATCTTAGAGTCGTGTCGCAATTTATGAGACGTTGGCGCACTAATCTCTCGGACTGCAATTAATTAATGGCTATTGCTATTAAAACGGCAAAAGCTATATCCTGATATAAAAATATTAGCTGAAATATAAATATAAAAAATTCCAGTAACAATTTCATTGATCACTATTACACTGATAAACAGGCAAATAGTGATAGTAAGACATCTGATAGTAAGTGATCACCGCCGCCTCTAGACATTTGCAACACTAGACATGTCGCCAATGAGTTGCAAGTCATGAAGGAATCATGACGTCATGAAGGAATCAAGTCATGAGTGCCTAAGAAATACTCAAACATTTCTCCGTTCATATGCCTAATACAGGAGTCTTATATTTGTCTTTCTGTCTACAATCTATAATAAAATCTAAAGGGTACAGTCGCCAAGCTACTTGTACTATCATATTCGACCATCTCAGTCCTCAGGAGTAGCATCGCGTCCGTAACCAACCTTGAACTGTACAGACCTGATCACCGACTACACTGATATTAACATTCTAACTGGGCTAATGTAAAGTTCCTTTCCGTGAGGTCCTGCCACCAATCCAACACAAATTAGTAATATTATTAACAATTTATACTCACTGGACCTACTGCCAGGAGCAATATCACAGTAGCTTTTTCTGAGGCTAAGTATTATTACTTTAATTATTTTGTATAGTTTAGAGAATATACAAATGAAACATGAAGCATTGCCAACTTGGACGTAATGAGCGACAACGTGTCTGTGATTAATATTAATTAAATCTTTAGGCCATGGGATTAAAAGATTGCAATCGTCTATGGGTAGTAATGACCACAGCTAGTGACCGGCATGCATATTTATCTTTGAAGATACAGATGTTTTATTTCATCAAGAATGATTGGTTAGATAATCTCGTAACAAATAGTATCGCTCAAAATATTCCCGTAACGTATTTCTGAATTGTACAAAACACCTGGCATCCCACAAGGCACTCCAGTGTAGCTAAAGGTCACTAAATTCGACACTTGATAAATCCAATGCCGAAGCGCTCCAGAGCTCTCTCCGCTCCGTTCGATTCGATAAATCCTCTCAATGTTTTACGTTCATCAATGCATCGCACTACGCGAGATCTACTTGAAATTTAAATTTCCAGATTTTTGCTGCGCTCCCTGCTACATGAAGCAGTCAATTGAAATTTAGCTTTGCATTAGCTTCGGAATGAGCACTCTTATAGCAGATTCTCGAAAAGTTAAATCTCGACAGTATTGTAAAATATTATATAAATATTGAAATAAGCACTGCTAAAACTAAAACTTTTGGAACATAATTGTCTAAAGATAGACTGATAATTTCATGCGGTTAATAACAAATAAACGATTAATACATCAGTATTGCTTTAATTTTGATTATTTATTTATCGAACGTACTATTATTTCAAATACTATAGTTATATCTCTTTTAATTGAAACAGAATGTAATCCAATAAACTGGACAGCATGCCTGGCATCCCGCAGGGCACTCGAGCCGAATAACAGTCCACGCTGATACTTGATGAACTCGACGTTGAAGCAGATGTGGTTTGCTACGGTGCTTTCGATCCAATAAATACGTCAAACGTTCCCGATTTACATATGCGTATTATTATTATATCGTCACGGCAGATTCCCTAGGCGTAGGTAGAGAGCACCAAGTGCCAAATATCTCTATCCGTACAGACTGGACGATCCTGACGTGCTTTTCTTACATTCATCACTCTCCATAATCGCTCACCGATTTTGGAGACTCCTGACTCATCATAAGCAAGAATCTGACTTATTTGCTCACTCTCAGCACCTGCTTCCATTAACATTACATTGTACATCTGTTTTGTCATTATTATGTATAGCCGGAGCAACTCGACGAAATCTCAATGAGAGCTCATGAAGAAGAATTTCACATAAGTCCGAAATTAGTCGGGCCATCCCGAAAAACATACATACGTGAGATAAGCAAGTCCATATTTAATCACGTATATATACACTCACGAAACATTTAACAGTTAAAAAAATGGTATGAACATAATTATTTTATTGAGCCATTTAAGAATTTGTAACACATAAAAATTTATAGATACACAGCAAGACTAATTTATTAATTATCGCACCCTGCCAGCGCGGTAGACTATGGCCTTAACCTCTTATGTGCCCGGTGTATGGCAATAGACTCACCACCTATTCCATATTGGAACCTAAACGTAACCGGTGAAACGTGGGAGTGTACTACACTCCTCTGCCTACCTCTTCGGGGATTACAGGCGTGATGTGACGTAATCATCGATTAACAGAATACACTTCAGTTGTACAATTTACATTGGATGTATTCCTTTAATTATTTTATATTTTTTTATTTATATTTATACAGGGCGTGGGTCCGTGTACAACATTGTATCGAATAAAAGCATGCATAGGCAAAAAGAAAATTAGTACAAAAGTTATAATCTTTCATTAGTATAAGCTATTTTGCAAGCCAACTTGAAAAGACAATTTAACTGAGAAGTACATTCGAACAACAATTGACAATCAATTAAAAAGTTGGAAGTTCGTTGTAAAGACAAGGAAGGCACTTTATATTCTTCGCCGAGTCGCAATAACGCTAACAATGATTAGGACTGCGCTGGCAGTGCCCCACTGAACGATTTCAATCCCCTCCAACTTTTAAACGAATTTCATTGTGCGAAATAATAAAACCATACGCCATCTCCGCTGGCGCGCTACATTTTTGACGTCACACAAGCCGATAATGCCTGCCGTATTTTATTCCGCTGGCACTTTTCTATTTGGCGTGTTCACATGTAATTTATGACAGCTGACGAATTTACGAACGTAATCCATTAGCTGTGACTCGACGCAGCGGAATAGTGGAGCCTTGGTTTCGTGGCTCCGGTACGATTTGCACCCGCAAATTTGGAAAGCGATAAGTAAAGTTTCCGATTTATCGCTAGAAGTTTATTCGCTTTAGTTGGCGAGTCCTACATCACGAGGTCCGTCCCCGATGGGTGCTTATAGAAAGCGTTACTTGCTAGGTAATATACGTCTTATCAAGGGAAGGCTCGCCGGTGTGCCCTTAGGCGTAAATCTTGCCTTTACGGCCTCACCTGTCGAACGAATAATTTACTGCCGGCTTAAAACTTCCTCTCGAAAAGGAAATCCCAAACACTTCTCAAGAAATAACTGAATAAGAAATTTTCGATTGTATGGAGGACGAGGCAACGACGACGAAAGCCTCACCGCTACGCCTTGACAGGAGCAAATCCAAATTCAACCCTTTTCAAACAGATTGAGTAAAATGTAGTTCCAGAAGCAATTATAAAATAACAAAAATTACACAGTGCAGTACAATTTTACTTTTAAAACACTACTTTCACCAATTGGACTCAGGTCTAGAATTAGTGTCCTTGAAAGTCACGCAGGGTTAAAAATATTTATTGGCAAGTTAAAATTATAATTTGAATTGTAATACTTTATTTAACTATTCCAAATAAACAGATCGATGCGATAGAAAGGAATACGATACAAAGTAATGACAGCGTACGTACCTGTACAACAATTTTACGTTATTATGTACATGAGATAGTCTGTCGGCGTGCCGATATCGATGGATAAGCAATTTGCAAGTAAAATGCGAATGTCGGGTGCGCGGCGTCGACAACGCGAAACTAGTTTTTTATCATTGTTTCTATAGAATTTTCATACGCGAATATTATAGCTACAAATACTCCATAACACGGAATATACATATAACTAGTTTATTTTAACAGACACTGAAATTATGTTTTCTTGAAGTTTATAAAGTTCGGCTGTCACGTTGCTTGAAATACGATTGTTGAGCGAGAGGTCCTGGCTTCAATACCAGGCTCCGCTATTTTTGGGTCTTTATAACTTGAAATTTCTAGTCGTAGCTCGGAGTCTAGATTAGTGTCCGATATTTATACACTTAACCCCTATGCCATGATGGGACATGAACGTAATTGTATACTTTACTATATTCCTCTGCCACCCTTTCGGAGACATACAGGCGTGATGAAACATTATTTTTGTTATGTTGAAGTTCATGACATTCTGATGTCTTTTTCAAATGCACGAAGACATGGCCCAAGCCACTCCAGATTATTTATCTTTGTTACAGAGAAAATGTATACAGTGAAGAGAAAACTGTAAATAAATACTAAAACTAAGCTGAAATATTTCTAGAATTTTAGCAGACGGTTACATATTTACTCTATAAAATAGAAGAATTGTTTTGCAACGATTTTCCAGGTTATAATCATAAAACACAGCCCACAGTTCTTAATACTGAAAACTGTCATCGTAACTTTACGTCATCGTATGCACAAACTTAATTAAATGTCATTGATTCTACCTTGAAGAAAAATTCATAAAGATAGCTGTGTTAAATTAATCTCATTTATCTGCAACATAAATAACAATAAGACCCTTACAATATTTTATTAGAACTGTCTAACATATGGTGAACACGTCGAGTCAAAGAATGTGCGGGTTTAAGCTTAGTAGATTAACTTGGTCTTAGTTTAGCCGCTCACATAATAGGCACCATTCCAACTGGCACGGGGTTGCTTGAGTTAGCAAACAATTCATTTGCCACCGCAAGATTTATGTTCCTAGTACATTTTATTCTTCACTAACTCAATACACTACATTTAAGAACAAAGATCTTAGTATTCCTATTACGTCACCGCGCAAAGTCCCGTAAGTCCGCTGCTGGACAGAGGCCTCACATGCGGCATAACCTCAACGCTGGGCATGCGGTTGAGCACCGTCTGATATAATATCTACTACGTCGGCAGCGTGGGCAATGTAATGTTTTGCAGCTGCGTAATAATAATATTGTAGTAGCTTAGTCATGAATCGTAGTAGATTATCTTAGCCTGATTTAAACATCTCAAGCACAATAGGCTCTGTTCCAACTGCCGCGCGGCGGCCGGCCGTAAGGAACAATTCATTAAAGCGCTGTATATTTATAACACAGGAACAATTTACAACTCCAGAAGGACGTTATTATAATCCAAGGTTTTTGTGCCCCATTCTTTTCACACTCTCTGTATACAATTAACTAGGTGATAACCTCGACTTTGTTTACGTGAACACCAAAATCAGCTCAGCACAATCAAATTTCTTTCATTTAAATGTTGTTATTTAAATTTTACGGTCATTTTGTTATTACAACGTCTTGTCTTAAAAAATCCAGTTCGTTCGTTTTTGTGTTTGGTCATGTTCAGTTTGACTATACGACCTCTATGTATGGTTACCGGAACTAAATAGTGACAAGATTGGACGCTGGATGAAACTATGGAAAATAGTAGACCTACAGTTTATAGTTATGGCCGTGGTCCTATGTAAACCCATGTAAGGGTCAATTTAATTACATCGTCTATGATTAGGTGCTGACGCTCACAGCCGTTTCAGCTTCACGCATAATATTTCGGTTATAGTTTTAATTTAATGTACCCAAACTGAATTATAGCGCAAGAAACATATTCTTCAATCTATGTTCAGACTTCTGGCGGCTATTATAACATTTAAATAAAAACAGAATCATTAATTCTCACCAGAATTTAAATGATCTACTTTTCTCTAATACAACGGTTCAGCAAATCGATATAAAATCGGATACATTGTATTTTTTAATCTCCCACTATGAAAGACCATGTTTATACCAAAAATTTATATCAAATGTGTATACCAAAAATACATCATAACATCAAAATAAATAAGTTTTCTAAGGTGTGTGAAATCTGCCAACCCGCACTTGGCCAGCGCGGTAGACTATGGCCTTAACCCTCTCATGTGCCCACTGTATGGCAATAGACTCACCACCTATTCCATATTGGGACGTAAACGTAACTGGTGAATGTGGAAGTGTACTATACACTCCTCTGCCTACCTCTTCGGGGATTACAGGCGTGATTTTACGTTTTATGTACGAAAAAAGTAATATAAGTATCTATGTTTTTTTGCCTAATCTACCTTTGCTTGATAATTTAGTGCGAATATTATAAGTTATTAATTACGCTGGTAAAAATGAGGACATGTGACATCACTTTTAAACATGGCTTTTTTAAGCAAATACATTACATGACGTATTAGCTCATATTAAATTTGTAAATGGTTGTTCCCACTCTAATTTACTCATGAGCAGACGTGACAAAAACAAAATTAAAAAGCTCAAAGACAATTCTACTTGACCACTGTTCTGTTACAAGTTTACGTTTATCATTAATACTGTCATCAAAGTTAGGATATGTTTACAGTGAGAAATATTTTTATCCCATACCCGGATATTTACGAGGAACGCAGATCTCCAGTAAAAGTAAGTTACTGAACTTCCGAGGACGCCTTCATTTTATATAACTAATTGAGGATCGTATGCGTTGAGTCAGTATCAATGGATTAAAATCATTTAACTTCTCGGAGCATAAACGTATATATTACGTATTTTATGTGAAGAGAGTAGCAAAAGAGCTGCAGCTGAGTCTGCAGTCGGCTTCGAATAGGTCTATGGGATTCGTATTGGTAGAGTCAGTTAGTCCTATTAGTACAAGTCAATGCTAGTAATAAAGTTATTAACTTTCCAATCCTCGGATCTGGTTTTTTGTTTGTAACATGTATTTCTGATTACGCAAAGATGCGAGTATGTACGTTTTTAGATTATATATCACTCGCGATAACGGAACAAGAAAACATGGTGAAGCATGTTGGGTGACATACACCTACGCTTTAAGATTGTTCGTAAGTTTTGGACGGCATGTGTAATCTGTCATTTCGTACTGCCCAGCGTGGTAGACCATGGTCTTAAATTCTCATTTAGGGGAACACCAGTGTACAATACAAATTATTATTTATTTATAGCATAAAACATGTGTTTTCCATAAATATCACTTGCTATAACGGCGAAGGAAAACATCGTGAGGAAACCTTAGAGTTCAAAAAAAAAAGTTTTCTAAGGTGTGTGAAGTCTGCCAACCCGCACTTGGCCAGCCCGGTAGGCTATGGCCTAACCCTCTCATGTGCCCGGTGTATGGCAATAGACTCACCACCTATTCCATAGTGGGACGTAAACGGAACTAGTGAAACGAGGGAGTGTACTATACTCTTCTGCCTACCTCTTCGGGGATTACAGGCGTGATGTTACGTTCAATAAACTCATAGTCTCTTGCATGACCACATCGCATGCCAAAATAAAAACGCACAATAACTTTAACACGTTTTTAATAATTTCACTGCTGATAAAATCAACAGTAAGCTGGGAAAAACGATCCTGAGCTTTATCATATTATACAAAGTGTGCAAGATGGCATCAATCATTTTAGGGACTTGTCGCATCAACGAATAGCAGAGAACAGCGAAATAGCGTCATAATCTTTGTTATAATTATGTGCACTGCAAAGCATAATAGAACGATATGAGATGGTTGCCGGTTCGAAAGTCACAATTAGCTTCTATAGAACTATTTAACATACATTTACATTATTGTGCCGATATTCCATAAGGGTAGGCAGGTAAAATGTATCCGTCTCTTGTACATTCATTAACGTCTTTATTCTTGCTAGTATATTAAAGAAACTTTTGGCCCGGTTTTCTTTAATTGAAGTACATATGCCAAAGATTATTCTGTTGAGTCTCTGTAAATTGGGACTAGAATATGAGTTACGATATCTCTTGTTTATCGTAAGAGACGACTAAAAGGAGGCGTCCACTGGAGATTCCAGAGTCTTCCTATTAGCGAAGAGGAAGGCCACTGAGGTTTTAGTGCGGTAAAAGTCCCACATAACCCAGTATCTCTCCCAGGGTACCGGGTACCTCTAGAAGACCCCCACCAACATAAAGAGTATATTTTGATGAGTACAAGTATAGTTTAGATAGAAGCATTCGGCTGCGTAAAAAAAAATTTTATGAGTCGTTGAGCGAATGTCTGCCTATATGTACTCGTATGTATATTCATTGACTCTGTAATCTCTCCTTACACCTCAAACAACATCGACCTATTAATGTCAAATTACGTTAATGTATCGTATAATTAAAATCCATTTTTCAATCGTATCCCGGTTCGATCTAAGTGATTCAATCAGTCAATAATATAATAAATGTCCCTGCAAAAAATATTTAGTAAGCGTTCTTCGTATTTTCGCTATGACCCCAATTTGTCTAACTGTAAATATCATGATGATTTACTATTTAACAGCATGCAAATACTTATTGTACTTGGTCCGGTAATTCACCCACCTACTTACAATAGACCATCCTGACAATTACTTTTCTTTCAATAATCAATCATCGCTGAAGAAGGTGAAATGATTTTTTTTCTAATTTTAATTCTGTATAGTTAACTTTGACTGCCTCATCGATAGAGTGATTGTAAGCTGATTGAAAGATCCTGGATTCAAATCCCAGGTCGGATACTGGGTATTGGATTTTTCAAACTTAGAATTTCTAGTTAAAATTTCTCGCCATGGATTTGAACCCGGCCTCTCACTCCGGGAGGCCGGGTTCATATCCATGGGGCGCACCTCTTTACAAAATGTGCGTTCTAAGTTTAAATATCACTTGCTATAACGGTGAAGGAAAACATC
>DVPD01000823.1:0-10289 GCA_018237605.1 Apyrrothrix (Melanopyge) sp. n. Burns01 | reverse complement strand
TTCCACTCTTTTGCAGTCTGTAGCAGACGCGATATAGCGAACCGTTTCGTCGTGTTCGATGGGGTCATCTACAAGATATGAATGGTACTTTGTCGTACGTCTAGACATCCAATGCCGAAGCAGGCCGAAACAAAATATGGAACTCCTGTGCGCACTCTTCAAAATATATCCGATAGATGACTGCAAGACGAGCAACTTTAGTCGCCCTAGTCAGCAATGAACTTAAGGGTGTTTTACTTTACTATTGCCTCTCGCTCGAAGTGGATTATGTCCTTACTCGTCAGCGCAGGTGTTATGTAACACAACAAAGGTGCTGTCGTCTGCATAGCCCAAGATACCGGGTACTATCAGATAGTTTATATGCAGGAAAAGCGTTGCGGAGAGAGTGGATACTTGAGAAACTCCGGCATTTATATCTTATACGTCCGACGTGTATCCATTTAGAACCACACGTATGGACCGTTCACTTAATAAATCGCCAATCCACATGCATAAGCTAGTGCAAAGTCCATAAGGGGGAAATTTGAATTTGCTCAGGAGACCTTCATACCAAACCCCGTCAAAGGCTTTAGAAAAATTGAGAGAGATGGCAAGAGCCTCACCATGCTTCCCAATAGCCTCTCCACAAACATGCGTGACATATGTAGGAAGATCTCCAATGGACCAGTTTCGTGGCGGCCACTGAAGATATCCGGCCTTTCAAGATATGCCAGCAGTTTCTTGTTTAATACTCGCTCCCTTACATAGATTGGAAGTGATCGCTATGGGGCGATAGGTCGTGCCGACCCGTCTAACATCTGTCTTATTTCCAGCATTTGGAATCCCTCCCGAACTTGAGAGCCGGACAAGCGAGTCAGAACACGAGCCAAATCAGGTGCACAAGTTTTAAGTACCAAGGCTGGAATACCATCAGGACCACTGACCCTTCTTACGTCTAGAGCGCGAAGGGTTTTAAGTACCTCTTTCTGGTGAGCGGGGTGGTGACTTCTTTCAGAGATCACCTAACCGTGAGTTTTCAGCATACAGCGAAGCAAAAAGATTTGCTTCATCTGTGGCTGTATGAGCCAATGCCTTATTTGGTCTCAGCAGCGGAGGCAGCAAAGGCGGAGGCTCGCAAAGTTGGCCTCAACCGTCTTAACTAATGACCCTTCTGGTCATTGGCTTTACTGCCAGAAGGGTAGGAGGCCAACTTGGCATCGATATGACCAACGTTGTTGATGCGGGCCTTGCGTTGAAATTTCGTACTGAGTATGGCGGCTGTATTAAAGGCTGCTTTCCTTTCCGAGTTATCTAGAGCTTTGTGGATCCGAACATCAGTTCAGCTTTCCCACAGTTGGAGTTAAACCAAGGGCGAGCTTTACTATCAGGGGTAACGTCTGAAAATTGAATAAACTATATCATAGTCAACCGCAACACCTGAGAGACTTCTTGCGCGTAGCTCGACGGATCCTCTAAAAAACAGCAGACCTGTTGCCAAGGGAAGGATGATCTAAAATGGCGCATTTCATTCCATTCCACTGATTGTAACGTCACATCCGCCTAGCACCCCCTGAAGACGACTCAGGAAGATGAATACCCGTAACAGCTTTCACCAGACTGTAGTCGGAGGTACCCAGCGTGGATGAGACCACCACTGAGTCTGAATCAGAAGTCATCAGAAGGTCTAAGCAATTGGTCGTATGGTCAACCCTGGAACGCATGTCACCTGATTAACCAGTTGTATGAGATTAAGTAACAATGCAAGCTTGTATATTTCTTTTCCAGCGTAATCAGTTTCTTGATATGGATAAATTCATTGTTGTTGATGTGCATTAAAGTTAACGAGCGCACGGGTACCTTTGCTGGGCCATATCAGCCATTTCGCCGAGGTAATCTATAAGCCCTGTTGTCTCCTGGTCACCACTATGCGAGCGGTACACACTGGCGTATAGGGTTTGTTCTAGTTCAGGTTCAACCATCGTCCACAGCACAAAGAACATGGAATTCTCAAGATCATGAAGACGACGATAGCAGACGTCGTCCCGCATAAAGTTACGCTCCAGCGAATATCCTGGGTATGTTACACAAGCGACATCCGTTGGACGCCTGAGCTATGTCTACGTGAAAAACAAGAGACGCGGCTTTTCGATTTCAAGATGTTGATGAACTGATACGAGATTTGAGTGCAGTCCTCGGATATTAGCCTAGCCTTGACTAGCCTGGAGCTTGCTGGGACTCTCGAACTCTCTTGTCCATCGGGTTCTCTCACCCTGTCGCCAACCAGCACGGCGGAAGGGCAGCCTTTCGTAGGTGGCTGGTCTACTACTTGGGTCCTCTACTGCCTGCGGTCGGCCAGCGGCGCACCGTGCTTCGGATCCAGCTAGCCTCCAAGACTAAGCATTCAGTACGAAGACAATATGATTATATAATATGTGTCTGGAAACACAGACACTGGCAGTATTCCACTCCTTGGTCGTCTGTTTAGAAACATAAAACCAAACCGTTTCGTTCTGGCTGTATATTATTTAATTTTTAGCGTCACACAGTCCCAGTTAGTATTCCTTAATTAATTGAAGACTACTAAGTAGTTCAATAAATATTTCAAAATCGTACAATAATTTGGATTTTTATTCATTGTAATCATAAATCCATGCCGATTTTAGGAACATTGAAACTCTGTATTAAAACCTAACATCGGGCCTGTCATCCCCGAAGAGATAGGCAGAGAAGTGCAGTACACATCCCACGTTTCACCAGTTATATTTACGTCCCATTATGTAATAGGTGGTGAGTCTATTTCCTTAAATTGGGCACAAATCCGAACTCCGAGCCATTACTAGAAATTGTAAGTTAGAAAAATGCTCTATTTTTATTCAAGTTCGTGTATGAAATCAATACTGTATTTAATCTCTTGTATTGTAGTTTTGTATTGTCTTTTCAGTTTATATACCGACTGCCGTCTGAACAGAACTACATCGGAGCAAATAAAGGAACATATACTGTTTACACAGCAGACCCTAGTTTATTCCAAATGCGCAGGACCGACAGCGCTAAACCTGTCCTACCTGGTATCAAACCTCTACCACAGATAAGTAAAATGAGGTACCTTTTTCCGCTTTTTATTCTATAATTTCATTGATAGTTCTATAAATCCAATAATATCCCATTAATAATTTTACGTTTATTGTATATGTCGGAATTGAAAACTTAGTCCCATAATTAGGTTACGTTTTATTAATCGCTACTCAAGATAACTCCCTGCTATATTTAACACAGCTAAGCTTAAGACTGCTAACCAGTATGGCCAATCCGAAAAGGCTGAGCGACTACGCCCTAGCACACTGACAGTAAGACGTCTTGCACGGACGAAAGCACAAGCGAGTGTGTGAGTGATGACTCGGTTCCGCCACATGGTCAGAGTTACGCACAGAGAGAGGGGGAAACACGTGTTCGCCTCTGCCTTATCTGTGTTACACTAGATGTCGCCGTTGACCGAGTGCCTGCATATAATTGTATAGTAGTATTTATGTATTCGTTATTCAGATATACTGTTGTACACATTTGTATACTTTTCAGTTCCTCGGATAAGGAGTCATTGACGGAAAGCGGAGGAGGTGGACCCGGTCTCAAGAGCACACCGACGTCCGCCGACAAGACTCCCTCTGCTAAACAAGTACATGTAAATAATTTCACAAATATTTCATTTGTCATAGTACTGCAAATATTCCATGTACTTAAATTTAGTATGATCTGCAGGTTTCAGCGGCAACTTTTCTCGATGTCGCGACATTACGGTGTCTATTTACAACTCAATGGCAAGAGGAGGGGGTGTACTGGGCCTTACATTATCTCTATAACAGGTAGATAGTATGCTTTTCATATTATGTTGGAAGAAAAAAGTGGCACCTGTGGAGTATTTTGTGTTACAACATTATGCGAATTTTTTTTAGACTTCGTGACATTTGCGATGATATTTCTAAACATGTTCAGCCGAGAAAACGCAGTAACTCACTACCTATACCCAAAATAGAAGTATCCATATACCAGAGCCCGGACATGAAGGAACGCGACTCGTTAAAGAACTTTATTGAAGTGCCCGAGGCAAAAGATGTATCGCCGATCACGGAGGCCCCTTTCGCCGCCACCCCAAAAATTGAAGAAGAAAGCTTGACTAGAAGAGCGAGTGAAAAAGTAAAACGCAAAATGAAAATGGCTGATTTAAAGGCCTTTGTCGAAACTAAACTTTTATCAAAGTCTGAAAAAGCTTTAGAGAAAATCGGCCAAGACGATCATAAATTTAGTTTCCATACTGCAGTAAGAATGATATCTGTACTTATTTTTTTTACTTATTGCTTTCATTTAATATTTAATTCATTTTCAGAAATTAACAATATATCTGTTTCAGGAATATCACAGAAGTCTCGACAACCCGGACGACAGAGCCAACTCAGCCTTAGCCAGCAACTTCCCCGCCATGAGTCACATACTGACTGGAGAGTCCTTACAGTGTAATCTCATTAAAGGAAAGAGCATGCCGAGCCTTAGGTGAGCATAGTGTTTGGACTGCCACAAATGTTCATTAATCCTTTCAAATTTATCTTTGTAGTTTTAGTTTAACAATTTTATACGTAAATTGAAACGATGAACATTAAATTGCAAACATATTGTTTTCTCATAGCTGATTACTATATTTTACTTTGGGCTTAGGTTTTCAATATATCTCGGCTAAATACTCTAACGTCTAATACGCTTAAACCCTCTCTTTCAAAGATTTTATTTGAATCTACCTGGAATTTCTTGTTTTCAAAATTAATCTATTTATATCTTCAGGCACAGCATGATTTTTTACGTACACGATTTCTCGGTGATTTTCTACTTAAAAATGTATTTTTTTCTCTTTCTCCCGTGTAATTGACGCTTAATCCCGTACACTTATATTCTGGACGAACGATATGGTCGCTAGCTGCTTGATCGATGAGCTAGCATCCAATGGGTAAGTCAACAAGTCATGTTCCAAGGATTGTAGATGCTTCGTTACTTAGACGCCACCTTGACGAGTCACTGCCGGTATCATTGAAATAGATAAAAATAAGATATCACTCAAATAGCGCGTTCGTTTTGTTTGTGCCTAGACTATAATTTTTTTTTGTAAATAATCTACACTTTAAATATAACAGGACCTCATTGTCATCCGATTGTAAATAAAGCTTAAAGTATTTGTAATGTCGCGTGGTTAAAACCGTTCATTGCCGTCTAAGTTTGCACGCATAATTATTTAATGTAAATACAGTTTGATAAATTACATTGTAAGCAATATTTCACCAAAAAGTAATAGTAGACGTGTGCGTCACTAGACTAGCAAAGTAAGGCAGTAGTCAGTAAGTAACGTTTGGCACATTAATGCTTCAGTAAAATTAAACACTCGTTTGGGTAATTGTCAAAATTGGTTACAAAAGCACCTTGATATTACTGTGTTCATATATTAGCACGTTCTCACGCAATTCCGTTATATGAAGTGACTGCATGGTACGACACAGCCGGGGTGCAACAATGTTACTTTTTACCACGAGAATACCCTTAGCTCGGATTTTTTGTTGGTGTAATAAAAGTAACGTATAAAACATTTGAGCTCATGGTTCGACGGTCTGACACCCACCAAATATGTACAAATCCCCCATGACATTCAAAGGTAAAAATAATAAATACCAATACACATTTTAAAATATCTAACTCCTTAATTATTTCGCATGACACTAAAAAGTTTAAAAAGATGAAATACATATTAACCGAATAAAACCAACTGATTACATTTAGCCTTAAAATGTGAAATGTAAACATGACTTATTATTCCAGATACATCGGCGAAATCAAGACTGAGAGAGCGCGCGGCGCCAAGGGCGCGCTGCCGGCCGGCGGGCACAACAAGAACAATCCCATCATTACTGTAACGGAGCACACGCCCACGCCGTCGCCCGACTACCTCTCCAAGACCAGACAAGTGAGGGCCCAAATACTGTTAGCAGCCTGCACTCGAACGTACAACACCTTAATACGGAAGCAGATTAATTTCTTACACTTACGTCACGTTTTCGATGTACTAATATGTACCGCGTCAATGACTACGTTTATGTATTTAATTGATTGTACTCAAGTTACAAATCATTTTATATTCAAATCGACTTTGATGTTATACATATTCCTGTATAAAATATGAACGTATCCTATAAACCTATTATACAAATGCTCTGGCTTATTTTCAGGGCTCGATGGAATCTCAAATGGATTCGGTCAGTATACAAGGCTCACAAAATATTCCGACACCCGAACGGAAACCGAGTCTAACGCGATCGCAAACGGACTCCAACATCACCTATGTGGTAGAAGAAATACGAGAAGCTCCCGGCTCCCTCCATTACATCACTAAAGATGGAGATATTGACTTTCAGATCGTCCTTAAGGTACATCGTAATACCGGCTTGGCTGAGCCCTATGTTAAAAAATGTGCTTACTTATATATAGTTATAATTCGAATCATAATTTTAATAAATAAACTATGTATTAGTATTGTAATGCTTGTGAACTATTGATCTCAAATTTTTCGGGCAATTTCATTTACAACGAGCAGTCGCCCGCGACTTCGATCGCGTAGACTTCAGTTTTTGGATTTCTCAAATGTTCTTGAAATGCGGCTTACTAATATGTCTAGTCTAAATTAAACCCTTTTTCATATGGTCGACCGTATATAATAATATGTAAGCTCAACTTACATTGAAATTTATATCCGAAACTATCAAAATTGTTTTTCAAATCTTTACTCTCTATCTATCTTTATAAATTAATTTGTTATCAATTTGTGAAAGGCCATTGAAAATGTGGAAATATTAACAAAAACACTTCGGAGTACGTACTACTTACTATATCATATTGGAATCAACTTTCGTTGAAACAATTTTTAATTTCTACAATCTCGATTTTTTTAATATTTCCACCTCATAGTTTAAAAGTAAGAGATGCTCGTTTCAATATTTTAAAGTAAACGTAATATAACGTGACATTACGCCTGTAATCCCCGAAAAGGTAGGCAGAGGAGTGTGGTACACTCCCACGTTTCACCAGTTACGTTTCCGTCCCAATATGGAATAGGTGGTGAGTCTATTACCAGACATCGGGTGCAAGTCCAGGCTCCGAGCAACTACTAGAAATTCTAATTTTTAGAAAAATCCAATAGTACCGGACCCGGGATTTGTACCAAACTTTTCGCTCTTGCAACTAACACGACCAAGTCAATCAGACGAGGTAGTCAGTCAGTCAGGCAGTATTTTAAAGTTACGTTCAAATATGGAGTCGAAATGAAAACGGTTAATGAAGTGCATTTAATGTGTATATACAATATTAACGTATATTAAATTAATCTCAGGCAGTTTACTCTGTGTCTACGATGGACAGCTACTACATTACAATTCGTGTCATGGAAGTAATGTTGAACTTAGTGGACACTCTCATGGAAATCGGCGTCCATAAAAATTGGCAGTCAAATCCATCTGAAGATCCCCGACCGGAAACCATTGATCCCTTGGCCGAATTTCCAAGTAAAGACAAGGACATCAAGGTAATATATTAAAAAATATATAGTCGAAATATGAATTTTGTATGATTCATTGAAGCCTGATTTCATTTTTATAGGACAGAGACTCTGGGATCCCATGTGCACAGAGTCAAGATTCCACCAATGTCGAGAGCGGGGAAAGCAAAGAGAAGCCAAAAGACGATGAGGACTACGACTGTCCCTACTATATGATTACGCACATAATTCTTAGGTAACAAATTTACTGTTCGTATACCATTTATATCATGGAACGGAACATCGAGCCTGTAATCACCGAAGAGGTAGGCCATGCACCGGGCACAAATCCAGATTCCAATCTACTACTCGAAATTTTATCTAGAAATTCTAAGTTAGAAAATCTAATAGTATCCGACCATGCGGGTTGAGGATTGGGACAGGCTCATGATGACGATGATATGCTTTTTCAGACTTCTCCGCCAACTGGGGTGTTCTCACGGGTGTCCCACTGCATTACGAGGGCCTCAGGCGGAGTGCTTGCGCGTGCAGGCGCGCAACTCTCTCCGCCAGCTGCGCTCCGCCTCTGTGTCCAAGTTCACCCAACCGCTCAAGGAAATGACCAAGTTTGCCCCGATCCGGGAAGTTTTAGATAACCTGCACTCTACCATCGGATACTGCGCTAAGCCACCCAACATGGTGTCACCAATAAGTAAGTTAATCGATTCAGTCTTGATTTTTTATAACGCACAAGCGGCGCACTTGTTTATTTATTAACGCAACGATTTATTTATTATTATTGTCATCACGCCAGGTTCCTTACTGGTAGGCAAAGAGCACCAAATAACTTTATGTGCGCCGCTCTTTACAGACCTGAAAACTTGATTCACATATTACAATACGTCATACTCCTTCAATCATATAAGGACGAAATCGGTGATTTGAATTTGTGGTGCAGATCTTTTTTACCATGTTAAACAGTTTTTGAGACAATAAGGAGATGCTTAAATATGCGCATATCTAGCCAAAGAAAGTAAGGAGTTTTCACAAATCTTTAACCAAAACTTTAGAGAAAAAAAAACACGCTTTTAATTTTGCTTTTACTTTACCAAGAAGTCCCAACACATACCTAAGATAATCTGGTCAAACCTACAACACCAAATGTAGCCTCTCGTCGTAAGCTCACACATACCCATGTTATAATTGAAAGTGGTAATAGTTATAAGTTGCGATGTACATTTGTCTCAGCTACTGAGAAGAAGCACTCAAAACATATTACAGACCAACAAAAACGAGGTCACATCAAATCTCCCGATATAAGCCACCTTCAAGCCGGCTACGCGACCAACTTCGGGGCTGGCCAGGGAGCGAATGCCAATCGAGCCATTGAGAACTTCATTGTAGAGTCCACTTTCAGAGTTCTGGTCACCAGATTTGCGCTAATGCACAAGGAATTGAAAATGCTCGATAACAAGGTCAGTTTAAGGTTTAAAATTAACTATAATATATACATGACTATGATATAAGTACACATTATATTTACGTAACTAATTTTTAGAAAAGATATGCTGTGTTGGACAAAAATTATTTTTTAAAACTACCTTAAAAATTAATATGCCTAATACTCTAATAGTAGATATATTGAAACTCGTTAGTAAAATCCTTTTTTTAAAATACCTGTCGACTATTATCCGAATACGGTCTCGTTAAAGGTAATGGATTCCAAATATAATTAAGAGAATTTCTTGAAAGTTCACCATGCAATTGAACGTTCGACAGGCACTTTACAAGGAAATACGTAGGCTGCTGAACTTCGTGCGGGAATCTCACGGTGGAGAATTTAGAGTTGTTGCACTTAGTGGCCTCATAGACACCGCCGAGAGGCCGGGCGGCAATCAAAGAGATTCAAACATGCAAACCACGAGGGTTATAAGGTACATATCACCTTTTTTTAAATAACTGTATATGTAAAGTGTCCAAGGTATACAAGTTACTTCTAAATAACTTTTAACATGATTGTGCCATCAAACTTAATGCATTACTTAAAATATCTTATTCGATCTGATACTGGTTTAGTTTTAATTTCTAGTGTGTTAATATCGTGTTTTGATTTTTAAATTTACTCCTTGCGTCAATAATTGTTATCTACAGGAACGTTTTAGAATATGGATCTATTGGCCAGTTATCGATCGCTCCAAAGTAATAATAATTTGATGATTGTTATCTAACTGTTAGTCAGGTTCTCCAGGTTTCGGTTCTGCTAGTAAAATATAATTTAGATACGTAGGTACGTGTGTACCGATGTACGGCACACGACTGAGGCACAGTGCGCTCCCGGCAGGCACGTGCCGCGCGCCGCCGACGACGAGCGCGGCTCCGACGCCGGCGCCGACTCGGGCTGCGCACCCGACGACAGGGCGCACAAGAAGTTCACCTTCAAGAAGAGGAGCACCTCGTCCACTGGAACACATGTAAGCAGCTCCGCTACAACCAAACGTATACGTGTTTCTTCACCTTCATCACCATTATCGTCTTTTATTCTACCCCCGTTACGCACAGATCTCCTCTCCGAACCAGACGGATTAAGGAGAAAGGTTAAAATACATAACTAAAATATGGCCTACTTTGTATTTATTTATTTATTTTATTTTGTACACTGTAAACTTATCACTAACATAGAAATATAAACTTTGTACAAGGATCTGCTTATTCCTATAAGAAATCTATTCCAGCAGACCCAGGAATGGAA
>DVPD01000822.1:0-10291 GCA_018237605.1 Apyrrothrix (Melanopyge) sp. n. Burns01 | reverse complement strand
CAGAACAAATAAGTATTACACACCGCAAGTAAAAAAACTATTTTATTTTAAGACAATTTCACGCCGTGGTCTTAAAACGTCGCAGTAATCCACAACACCTTCTCGCGAACACTGAAGCAAAGGAACACAAGACAGTCGTCTACCATTTTATTGTTTTCCCTCTTTTGTTTTACTTAAGCCCCACTGCGGTGTACACGGCGCTGCCGGCTAGGTAAGACAAATTAAAAGCATAATGAGCTCGGACACAAAAGACTACTGCGGAACAGACTGAGGTTACTTAATTAGTAATGTCAATTTACTATTTAGTACAGATTCGGCTACTGAGATAATGGAATTAATGGAACTTCTAGATACACTAATAAATCATGTAGCACCTTAATTCAAGTGTGTTTTTCCGCGGTATCCCGACTAGTCTTGGACTTATTGCAATGTTCTGGAAAACATAAGTGAAACCAAATCCCGAATCGGGTTCTATTAGATTTTTCAAATTCAAGTTTTATAGTAGTGACTCGAGTCTGGATTTGTGGCAGGATTATGGCAATAGACTCACCACCTATTCCATAACCGGACGTAAACGTAACTAGTGAAACATGGGAAAGTACCACATTACTCTGCCTACCTTTTCGGGGATTTCATGCGTGATGATACGTTTTATAAGTGAATTAAGCGGATACATAGTTTCAAGTATCGGCTTATTTCAATGTACATAGATATGAAACGTTCAATAGCAAAATACAATCCTAGATTTTGATACAGGGTTGTTTAACGAAAATCGATACACACACACATACGCACGCACGCCCGCACGCACACATCATCAGCCTCTCCAAGTCCACTGTTGGATGTAGGCCTCCGAAGCGGTTCTTGCCCCTAATCCCCACGTTGGGCAAGCGGGTTGGGGATCACACAGCACGGTTAGTGTTGTCTATAGGCGGCCAGGGCATCTAGCCGGGTTTAGCCTGGCTGCGCCATACCGCGTCATGCTGTCAAATCAATATAATAATTATTTGACTTATTGTTTTTCAGCAGACGATAAACGCGAATATGTAGAGAGAAGAGTATTGAATATAAAAAGCATTAAATCTGTAAGGATAGAGATATTTAGCACTCGGTGCTCTATCCCTATCCTGTAAGGGACCTGCCGTAACGGTAATAATAATAATAATTTATTAATAACAAGGGTATGGAAAACTGAATCACCCAGATCGATTGGGTCGCGAGTGCAGAGAAGATTCAAGGTCCACGAGGGTCAGACATGGCATGCGTTTTTTATTGATCCATTTCACGCTTCAAAAGATTCATTAAACAATCGATTTCTCTTGTTACTAGCGAAGAGTACATTACTTTTGAAGTTCAACGTAATTAAAAAAGTCGTACTCATTGGAACACGAGGATCTTATTGCCGGGAAAAGTACCGACCCATTGGATACAATGCAAACTATCTTTAATGTATACTAGTACCTAAACGCAACATGACGACTGTAATCCCCGAAGAGGTGGACAGAAGAGTGTACTTCCACGTTTCACCAATAACGTTTACGTTACGCTTGCAGCAATTGCGCTTGCAACTTCTCGATCAACGAGACTAGTATCTAATACATTAAAATATTTAAAAAAGTAGATTATTAGCACATTTTGGAACCTTTGCTCTTGGTACATATTCTGCCAATCCGCGCTAAACAAAGAAACAGGGGAACAAACAACAAATTTAAAACTGCGTCTTTGAGTTTTATTATCAAACATGATTTTAATAATACAACCGAAGAAAAAATCGATTATAAATTATAGCCATGTCTACATACTACCCTTTGTCAAAATTGCTTCCTCCCCAATACAACGCGTATTTCAATATGAGCGCCCCAGGTACATTTTTCAATCGGGACAGATTTATGTAGACGAAGTTTCAATTCGGCCGAGGGTAGTCTGCATTGTTTGAATTTCGCTTAAAACGTGTATTAACTGATTCAATGTCTCTGTATCTTTTGTAAGTGAAAATACAATAAAAAAGAGAGGAAATTAAAAGGAATCTTTTATATTATTTTCTATATAAGTAGTTATTTATCTTTGCTAATAGCAATAAATCTTAATATTTAAGTCTGCCAACCCTACTTGATCATCGTGGTAGACTTTACGTTACTCATTCTTAGACCACAACCTTATCTTCATATATTTAACCGTAACATCATACCCGTAATACACGGAGAGATAGGCAGAGGAGTGTAGAACCTCTCCCACGTTTCACCAGTTACATTTACGTCCCATCAGAGAATAGGTGGTGTGCTTATTGCCATACACCGCGCACAAATGCTGACTCCAAGCAACTACTAAACACTTCAAGCTAAAAAAACCGACGTACTTTACCCAGGTATCGAACCCAAGATATCTCGATCAACAGTCGCGCTTCCAATCACTCGACCAACGTGCCAAGCAATCTTTAAACATTTACCTTTCTTTTTTCCTACGATGTAGCCCGAAAACGAAATTAACATTTAGATTATGAGTTTTATTTAACGACTTACCTGTTTCAGAGTATCAGAGCACTTGTTAGGGGATACAGTTTTACCATGTTGTGGTTTCAGTACGAGGAGATTTAAACAATGCCACTTTTGTTTGTAGGGGAAGTTTCAGTAACTTTAAGGTCTGGAGAGATGTGACTACCGAATGTAAGTTTAGAGAAAAATAAAACCATATATTGCTGATACAATATCGTTCATGGATGAGCGTGGTACATTAATTTATTCATTCATTCGTTATTTAATATCTGTAGTTAATAGTTGACTGCCTCGTTGGCCGAGTAGTTGAATTCGCGACTACTGATCCAAAGGTTCTGAATTCGATCCCAGGGTCGGGCAAAGTAGTATTGGGTTTTTTATTTTGAAATTCCCGGTAGTGGCAAGGAGTCTCGATGTGTGCCTCGTGTATGGCAATGATCTTACCTCTTCTTTCATACTGGGACATATGTATAACAAAACTGGTGAATTGTGGCAGTGTTCTACACTTCTCTGCCTATCGGTTCGAGGAAATACAGGCGTGATATTATGTTATGTTCACAAAGAGATTTATAATGTTTCCATAGTTTTTATAAATAATAAAAAGCTATCGGAACTATGATAACTAATTAGTTCGTGAGTTTATTTATCTACTTATTAAAATGTAGATTTAATAGTAATTCACTATTAATAAAAAAGCTTTTGTGTTTCGGGTTGATAAAGAATAAAAGGTTACTGTTGGCATGGTGTGAAGTGCAAACTGGGTCGGCGTTAAAACAAAACGCTTTCGTTGTCCACACTGTAACGAGCGGAGATGTGCGGGGCGCGGACCGGTACGCACCAGAGGCATGCGGCGTCACGTACCGCCACTCAGACGCACTCAGCGCGGGCCGCGTTAATATTCATGCCGCGCTCGTTTCTTTGCTTTTAACTCATATTATATCAATATTAAATTGCATAAATGCTTGTTCATTTTTATTTATTAATCTTGTGTCATCATAGTCATTCAAATTTTTTTCCCCTTGGACAGAAGTCTCCTCTCAGAATGGGAAATACTTGAGTAACATATTAAAATACGGTCTCACCGAGACTTATTTAATAAGGCTTAATATCTAATCTTTCAATCAAACTTGGCTTATGGGATAAAAATGTGGCGTAACTAAAGGCGTCAAAGCTATGTATCCAATTTATAACGTGTAAGGGTATAAGCTTAGTATCTAAATACATATATTTGTCTGAGAATTATTCTGTAGAAGTCCCTGTGTTTACTATATAGAATTTTGAAATGGAACAGTTGTCGACTGCGAAACAATAAGAATTTCTTCAAGAAAGGTCCAATGGCCGCTCTCCTTCAAAACGGACAAAGCAATTGCTACTTTTCGGGTGTTGCAAATGGATAGACACTGAACAGTTGCCGATGAGCGATAAAAGACGATGACCTCTTACCACCAGGTGGCCGGCTGCCTGTTTTTGCCGGACTAATCATAAAAATGTACCATGACCCTCGTGATGCCTCCGTTCATTCTGAGCTACGATTAGAATTTGATTCTAAATATCAGCCAATTCTGGTCTTTTCGTATTGGCTAAGACGTGTGAACGATCGAAGTAAATCGGCACTTACATAACGTGAAATATTTTAACTTTAAAGAGTACCGTCTCAATAGGAGACCCTAAAGCCAAGAATGTCCATCACTGCAAAGTTTGATGAGGATCGTGATCATTATATGGTTGAATCACTTATTAGATCAGAGTTAATAGTGCGTAGTGGTAGTAACATTTTAAATCCAACGTTAATATTTATGTAGCCGAAGTTTGAGTTGGCTAACATACTACAGACAGTCTGCATTGTTCGAGTTCCTGCAATCGCTATTCAAATCAAAATACCGATTCGCCTACCAACTGAATATAATAACATTCGTGAAGATTTTAAGCTTGGTGCTGTAAACGATTTATGATACGAAATTTTGCATAGGTGCAAGTAACATATCCAAACTTTTGTATCATAAATCACAGATGTACTCTTTTAATATTTAAATTGAACATTTACATACGGATAGAAATAATTTGGGAGTAAACACTGGAACCGCAAAATAAACAGACAATAATACCCTGTATTGAAATATGTAAAAAGAATAAAATGTATCATTTATAATATGTAGTCAACTGGTAAAAAATCATTTTACATATTTGTAAAAATACATATGTATCTAGACATTATTAGGGCAACATACAAAATCGATCTACCTTTAATATATAAACGAAGATAAACCGACAATTACGTATGTTGCTAGACAGATCTGATATTGCGCCGTAGAAGCGCCCAAAAATATGTTGATGAAAAGGCGGATAACATAGAACGACCTAGTCAATGAGTCAACACGGACACCTTAATTCGATTCTCTAATACAAAAAGAGATATTTTTAAAATCGTCTAATACACTTTTGATTTTACCATCACCCTCGGCACTACTTTAAATATTTTACGGTATTACTTTTTTTTCGTATACAACCGTCTACGCCCAACTGAAAAATGTAACCAGCATGTAGTCACAATCATTTCTGTGTTCATGGTGTTTATAAAAGTGGGCAACATTGTTTAATATCGCTGCATTAATTCACTTAAGAGAGTGTCGTGTTGGTTGGTTGGTTGTCGTGCAGCTGAACAAATAGTTGTTGTGTCGCGCTTGCAGGCGGACACTATTATTTTCCATCATCTTTCAGTTCCGGGGGAATTGTGCTCGACGCGAACTGTACTGAGGCGTTACTTTATTATTAGGATATGGTAACGTCCTCAAGGTCCTTGGCCGGTGTGGAAAACCATGGTCTTAACCATCCTCTTTCCGTGGAGAACCCCGTGTCCAAGTGTGGCTTGGTAATATAATTGATGATGCTGATGAACAAACGTTCGAAAGCTGAAAGATGATAGATAAAACCTTTATGACCTTAAAATGCTTCTACAACTACAAAAATGCATCAACAATAATTATAAGGTATAAGTCCACGGCTGGATATAGACTGTCCTCAATGAGCGCAATGGCGTCCTCTCCTTGGTTCAGATCGGATCAGTACCAGTACTATGGGATTTTTCTAACTAGAAGTTCTAGTTCAAATTTCTGGTACCAGCTCGTAGTCTGTAAATGCCCGGTGCAAGGCAATAGGCTCCCCCTATGTCATTGTGGGACGTAAACATAACTGATGAAACATGGGTTCTGTACTACACTCCTCTGCCTACTTCTTCGGAGATTACATGTGTGATGTTACGTATATAATTTGTTTTACATTATATTCGATATTCGACATAAAGGAAAACAAAACCTGCCTTGTCAATTATCACGGGATAATACAGTATAATTCCTTTCCTGACACGGGTTGTAACATCCTTAAAGTGGGACTGCAGGCGTTACGCACATTCCCATCTTGTTTCTACTCATTATTTATTTGAAGGCTTTGCTCGCCAGCTGAGTTTAGTTTAAGTTAGTGGCAGTGTGCGGTTAACTTCATTTATATACCATAAGCTTAATATAATACTCAACTTTCATACGCAGCCTGTTAAATGTTTGAAGTTTAAAGAATAAACAAAGGGAAAGTCTAGGATACAGTTATAAAATATGAACGCAAAGACACTGGGAGATCCCTTAGGGCGCTATCAAAACCACTAAACGTCCATATACTAGCGACATTAGATGTATTAAACTACCCACAGAACAAGGACAACGTCACTTACTTCAAAGTTTTAAGTACTCTATATAGACCCTATCTAGCTCTATATAGAGGCCTCACAGCAGGTTGTAAACACATATACATAAATACATACGTTTTCTCAAAGGACTTACTACTACTAACATTTCTGCAGAGAGGCAATTGTTGTTAAAATAGGTGGTGTTGCTGCTTAACTGGTTTGGTTACCGGTGTACATGCATTTGACTGGCCCGAAGGTGCAGTGGTTAGTGAACCTGACTGTTGCGCCGGGGGTTGTGGATTCGATTCCTACCGAGAATAAATATCTGTTTGATATAGTATTTTTGATAGAGTATCTTTTCTGCATCTGGATGTAAAAAATGTCTATATAACTATACATACATGAATTAATATGTATAATATGTATGTACTTTATCATCCGTATTTACGCGTAACACAAGGTTTCGTGTTGCTTTGGCATCAGATGGCCGTATGTGGAGACGCCCCAACATATTATTATTATGTGTACTGGGAGGCCACCATTATAGTCTTCAGGTAGTAAAGCGTCTGTAACCAACTTCGATTAACACCATTACAGAATGAATTTATATCAACATATATTCCCTATAGGCTTGTTAGTTTCTTCTTACTTTACTTACTAATATTAACTAAGTAATGTTTTTATTAGCAGTTTACATGACGCTAACAATCCTATATCTACATTATAGTTAGAAGTTGGACGGCAGTTGATTCGGTAGTATATGACACTGATGCCTGCTCGTTTCTACTGTCTTCTTAAAAAAAATAAGCTTAAAGAAACTTATTCGGAGTCTCTCAAACATCCCGACCACCGAAATTGAACATTCCCAGTAGTAGCACGACATCCGGGTTAGCGTCCGGTATGAAGAATAGGATCACCATTTTCCATTTGACATATAACACAACTGGTGAAAGATGGCAATACTACACTCTTCTGTATATCTCTTCGGAGGAATAAAGGCGTGATGTTGTTATTACCATAAAAATAAATAATGTAACACACACTTGAACTACTTGCAAGAGACACAAAAAAGGTTGAATAAAAAAAATGCATTGAATCATAAAATGACACCCACGTCGATTATAAACTTCGCCATTACCGAAGTTGCGTCATAGTGATCGATATGTAATGGTCTGATTGATCAGTGAGTCGCGCGATGAGATAAAATATTGTATGAGCGGTGATGGACGAGTGATCAGTTAACTCGCCATTAAAAAGGTGTTTTCCGCGCACAGTGAATATCAGCGATATTGGATTTGGGATTGAATTTGTATCGATTAATTTTTCAATCACTGTTCAATCGCTCTTCCGTGTAATGTTGATATGACTCTTTGTGTGTTAGGATATATGTACATTACTACGTTGATTACCTATCATACTAGGCTTTAATCCATACGTACCAGTATTAATTAAAGCCTAGTATGAAATTTAGTTGTAACTGTTTTTGTATAAAGATGGAACAATGAAATATCTCAATTACGAGACATAGTAGTTCATTTTATTAATTTTTATCATTAAAACAAACACATTACTCAATATCTAAACTATTGCTAACCTCTTCGGGGATTACAGGCGTGATGTTACGTTTTTACATTACGTAATATCTAATCGGTTATTCTTAGTGGTTCCTAGCTTTGTAAACATTCAAACTTCAGACCTCCTGATTTCCCTCCCGGAGACATAAATTTAAACCATCCAAATATTACCGAACTATCAATGATATTAAACATTTTACTATTGTTCATTCATTCAAGGTTCAACTCAACAAAGTGTTGGTCACAACACAAACCCGTAGAGTGAATGAGGGAAGAGCGAAAGCTAATATCCTGTTAATGCTCCGGCAACATTAATCTTAACCCGGGATGGGCCGGGACGAGCGGCGTTAGAAATGATGTTTTGATTTTCGTAATGCCTCCGGGATAAACTGCCTTTCAATTACTTACCTATATATCAAGTGCTCGGAGCTCCGTGAAGGTTTCCCGAGTAATTCACAGGAGCGACAAAGTGTCTGGCGCTTATCCCGGGTGGGATTGTAAGTTGTACTGTCCGTAGAGCCATCTGGACCAATAAATAACAGGGAACTCTGTATTAAGATTACAAGCTACGAGCCCAACTTCATGTACCAGTAGTGCACGCTGCTATACAACGGAGAAGCTCTGGCGATCAGATAATCGCGGTATCGCGCAGCCTACTTAGGCACGGTTTAATATCCTGACCGCCGACGGGTAACAGCGTAGCCGGTGTGAGAAAATGCTCTGCGACCCCCAACCTACATGTCCACCGTGAAGATTATGGACAAAAACTCGTTTAATGGAGGTCCAGGTCTAGCAGTGGATTTAAACACGATTATGATGCTAATGACGATATATTCCGGTTCAACGATATAAAAAATATATTTCTACCAAGAAATATCCGGGTTTAAACTTTTCGAAATGCCGGAGATATTAGAATAATGTACAAAGCTTTGTAGAACCGAAGACATTTTCGTCTACAAGATAACCCAAGCCGTTTTGAGATGAGGACAGTAATTTTCCGGTACAGATTTGGACCACATCTTTTCGTGACAACCTCATAAGGTGTATTGCAAGCGGCACGGATGTATTACAATAATAACAAAATATAAAATACAATACATATAACGTTATTAATAAAAATTGCACCGTTTTTCGAAAATATTCAGTTTAATTGCTTTTAGTCAAATAACAGTGAAAAAATAACTTGTACATATATAATTGTAAGTGAACACCCTTTCCCTTTATCATAGACCTTATTCATAATAATAGAAATCAATGGAAAATGAGGTGCTTGTACCCTAGAAAAAATTGTCGCGTATAAGCACAAAATTAAGCCCAAAAGTATGCCTACTGTAACTCAAATACAACTTATGAGAAACACAATAACACGGAGTGCGCTCTTCCGACCTCTGGTAAACCTCTGGACGTGTAATAGTGCTTTTAACAGTTCGTAGCCACAACTATTTCATAACGAGTGACCCTCGTAAATGTGCCGCTAATGTGACTCTGCCCTAATGTTGGTAGAACCCCCCTCCCCGCTCCTTCCTCTTCCGCCACCGCACCAGTAATTATTGTTATTTACCGTGAGTACGTTACCTAAAATTAATAGTTTCGCTTCGCAAGCGTGTATAACGGAACATGCCTAGAATTAAAAAAAAATGTTGTTTATTAACATTTAATACTTAGTTTCGCGTTTTTTTTACAGATTGCGCGATTAGTTGAAAAACACTGGCCATTTTCATATTTGGTAAGTAGCCGTTAACGGTCGTTTAGCTGGGCGTAATTAAAAAATTGGGAAGTAGTTATTTTGCGAATAAAATTATTACAAAGTCCTCAAGCAATTCTTTTTTTAAATTACCTTTTTTGCTTTAATAAATTTAACAACGCAAACAGGCAGACAGGTCACCTGGAGGTCAGTGGTTACCGTCGCCTATGTACTACAACACTACAGGAATTGCGAAGGCATTGTAAGGGAGCTCTTTTTAAGTAGTTCAATATATAAAACAGTTTGTAAACTTAAAGGGCCTTTGTTTATCTCAATGTGCCATCCATTACCGAACACAAGACGTCGGCAATCACTGGCGAATATCCGTTAAACAGTTCGTTCGCGAAACACGATCGACAGAAATATCACCATAAAAAACGCCCAACTCTATAATTGTCGCTAACTACTAATTGGTACGCCGCCAATCCCTATTAAAAACCCCGCAATTAGGGTCAGCTACTAATAGAACGGCAATCGGGTTGTTTGTTCTTAAACTGCCGCGAAGCTTGTTCGAGTGTGGTCCCAATTAAAACGTGGCTAAATTCCACATACGAAATATGTAGAGATAATCGTTTTCTAATAATATGAAAATTAGGTTTCATATAATCAGAGTCAGTACACATACAATCATACAAGTAGATATATGTTCTTATAATTATTACTATATCATCACGTCTGGTTTGTTACAGGGTAGGTAGAGAGCACCAAATATCAAATACCTTACAAGCGTGTTTCTTCTACATTCATTATTCTTGATTTGTACTTCTTGACAGTTATATAGTAAAGTATGCATGTTTATCAGCCG
>DVPD01000821.1:0-10296 GCA_018237605.1 Apyrrothrix (Melanopyge) sp. n. Burns01 | reverse complement strand
ATAAGGTATATACATACACTCAATGAACGTCATGTTTGTCCTTATACTTAAACTTATACTACGGCTTTATGCGCCCCACAGGCTATAGTAGACAAGTACTTAATATCATTCATAACTGGCTATTTCTAATGTCATTTCCCTCTTCTTTTTATTATTTCTCCTTATTATCACAAAAATGTGAAGTAAATTCGGTATCTTTGTAATATTCGAGTTTCAGTTCTTATTAAGCAGGTTACTTTTAATGTTATTATGTCGATTTATATCTATTTTCCTTTAAATTTTTATTTATATTTGCTTTTAATGTTAAAGTCAATTAGTTAACGCCCTATATCTTTTTAAATTTCTTAATTTCTGGAGAAATAGACTTATCAGCGGTTCTCGTACGGGACCTGGCGTGAGGATATGTATTTAACTATGTATCTAATGATAATCGTTTTCAATCATATTGCTGTTTATTTATTATTTATGATAAATAATTTATGTAAAAATATCAATCTTTATATAAATAATATTATACTAAAAATTGTATATCAAACGTGCAAATGTAGAATTATATGGTAATTCCAGAATGTTCTTCCGGCTTCTTCCACACAAACATCTAACGCCGGCGCGCGTGCGTGCGGCGCACTCCGCGTGTGTAAACAGCGACTATCAAATCGTGGACAATGCGACGCGATTGTGTTTAGTGTGGACACGTCCTAATTTCCAGGGGAAAATGTATTATAGAGTGGGCATTTAGATTTTCCACCGTTTTCGTTTATTCATCATTGAATTTGAATAAATGAATGAACTTTTGAATAAACTGAAAAATCAATTGATTTTTCATTTTATTCAAAAGTTGGGGGATCAAGCAACAGAAGTTTTATGTTAAGTTTCCTGCTACGATAAATTTTGACTTAAAATATATATTTGTTATATTTATTACCTTTTTTTAAATGAGTGGTCAACTATAAACTTCATTACATTTCCAAGTCTCTATAATATTTAAGGCCTTAAGCTTTAATTTCAGTTACAGTCCATCTAAAACACCGAACGTTTCACTATTCACCAATAAACTAGAATAGCATTTTATTAATTTATTGAAAAAATAAAATATTAGTATATTATCATAAAGACGCGTCCACATAAAGCGATTGTCGGCGTGTAGCGCGAGATGTAATTACGTCCGGCAGTGGGTTCCAAAAAGTGCTATTACTCTCGCCGCTCAATTAGCTAGAATCAGCTGGTTAAGCAACTAGTTCCTATTTAGTACTTGTATCATAACTGTTATCATCATCATCATCATCATCATCTTAAGTTCATTGCTGGACAGAGGCCTCCCCTGACCGATTTTTGCCCATAGTCCCCACACTTGGCATGCGGTTTGAAGATCGCAAAGCACGGCTTCTCGAAACGTCTACGCTGATACCTGTAGGCGACATGGAATTTAGCCGTACTTAGGTAGGTTATGCCATCTGCCAGCTTCGAGTTTAGTCGCGTCTTACAATACCTTGGTATTCTGGCTTGGGGTTGGGGGCTTCTTTTTTCACTTTGACACAGATTGTTATACTACTGTTAAACGTTTCGTGAGTATCTAAATACATTATTAAGCTGAATATCGGCTTAACTCATGTGTGTTTTTTCGGAACATCTCGACCAGTTTCGGACCTATCCGAAGTCCTTCGTTGTGAGCTTCCGCCAATCGCAGGGAAGTCGCGGAGGCTACCAACATGTGCGTGGGTTATGTTGCCATATAAATTAATAACCTTTCAAAAGTTACGGAATATTATGTTCTTATTCGGGCTACATGGCATCACATTATTATTTTATTGGCACGCCAGGTTCTTTATGAAATAGGTAAAGAGCACGGAATACCGAATATCATGTCTTTACAAATCTATCATTCATCTTCTATGTTTATCACTCTCTTCATACACGCACGTCGATTAAGATGGTTTCTGACTCTGTTATCAGGCATCAGTATTTGAGCTATTTACCTAAAACAGGCGAATCTTGTTCTCCCTTAGCATCTCTCATACGTTCATATCAATGTACCATTTGAGTTGCAGAATTTTGTAAAACACTACTTTTTGCGAGCGGCTTTTCTCTCACGACCATCGATCATATCATACATTCCGATAAGTCATATATTATTTTTGTTACTAAATAGATTAAATATCATGCAATCTTTCAACACATTTTTTACCTCTTTAGGGAAGGAATTTAGGAAATTCCTCTCTTAGTGCCCACTTTCTTGTACCAAATTGCATACTTCTAAGCATAGCGGTTTGGCTGCGCGTTGAGCGATCTGCTAGGCAGTTTGTTCGTTTATACATATTGATAACCACTTATACTATGCACATTTTTTGGGTTCTTTGACGAACGTTTTCAGTTTTAAACGTCAATAGAGCTTTGGGTAGTGATGTATCAAGCTTTTGGTGTGCCTGTTTTAGTATTACATGTCATAACTTGAGGCGCATAGTAAGTAGAAATAAATGTTGATATTATTGTTTCGCTAAAAGCTAAACTTCTCCTAATAATAATTAGCGGATTCGTAATAACACAATATTTTGTGTATTTCATATCATTCGCGTAACGTAACTGGTGAAACGTGCGAGTGTATTACACTCCTCTGCCCACCTCTTCAGAGATTATAAGCATTGCCGATAAGCTGCACAAGAAGTGCAGTATCGGCGCATTGACCAGCATTCGGAAATATTTATTTACAACTAACGTGATTGTAATCCACAAGCTTTGACTAATTCAGTCAGCTATTAAAACATAGACGGGAGAACCCTAAATCAACTCTAAAGGTCACATCGAGCGACTCAAAGTAATAAAACTAATCACTAGTCTTTTTTCCTTATATCAATAACAAGACCAGAGCGTGTCCATGTCTGTAATGACGCTGTTAGTAAGGAGACGACGGATCGCTGCACCGGACAATGTACCAATGTAATGTAATGTTGCAACTCTGTTGAACGTTTCCCATCAAAGCAACAATGTTGATCAACCATCGAGATCTTTTAATGTATGTTGACACATTAACTATTTTTAATGAGCGTTTAGGTTTATTCGATGCTCGAGACATGTGCAGGCTTGTTTTTATTCTCGCATGAATAAACTAACAAGATCTCTCCACCCTTTCAATATATTTACCATAATCTCGTAATAAGCTAGTGTGAGCCGGACGTAACAAGTAAACTTGTTTAAAATTGATAACCTTTACACTTTAAAGTAATGCAAAACGGGAAATGTTAAAGCGTTAACAAATTTATGAGCGCGAAAATTTGTTTGTAGGTTGTGTCGTTCTTTTACACAGAAACAGACGTGATTTTATGAATACAGATAATTAACAGATCGGAGTTAATATTCCGAAATACTATTATCCATTTAAAATCGGAATTCTATTATTGACTCTAGTTACTCGGTTTACTAGAACTCTTTTGTCTTACTCTAAAGTTCACACAAAAATCATCTCTACGCAAGAGTCTCTTTGCATATACAAACTCAAGGTATGCTAATTCACGTAAGCCAATTCACACTGCCATGCAAATACATTGCGGATTCTATTACTCTCTCAACATATCCCATGAACGTAATTAACATAGTCTGAAGTTGTACTCGGCTCGGCTCAGTAAGCTATTGATAGTTGGATCCGTCCGTAGAAACTGAGAGTGGACGGCGCAAGGACGCCCGGTCCCCGCCCCGCGCAGCTCCCTTGTACCCGGGCGCAAGTGGGGGAAAACGGCGGGAAAGTACACAACGAAAATGTGACAGTGTGATCTTAGATGCCATCAAAAAATATCAAACCACTTTCCTTACTTTTATTAATTTCAATGGTCTTTGTTCTTTTTACAGAAATCAAAAGTACGCAGATAACATGTTTTAGATGATATTAATGTGTGTGCATTTAACTTTAGAACAACAATAATTGAAGTTTTGTACTATGATGTACAGGAGAAGACATTCGACATACTGACAGCGTAAAGGTGTTAGTACTGCTTTTTTTATAAATGTAATAATGTCCTTGGACAACTGACTCATTTGCGCATTGCCATCTGATCACCAACTGGAAGATGCGTGCGTTAAAGTTACCACAGATGATCAAGTACATAATACATGCTGATGTAAATAATTTTACTCCCAGATTCAGAATAAATAGTCGTACATATTTGCAGGATGGGAATCAAACTTACGAACCACAGCTTGGCGTTCCGTGTCACTAAATTCTATGCCAGCAGGTCAGTTATCCATCATTACCATATATGTATATGTACATAAATAACGAATTAGCTTAACGGTGTTCTGATGTTCAACAAAACAGAAGAAATGATTGCTCACTCTGTATTTACCACATAATTAATATTCAAAAAACAATAAACGTGTGAAAAGATATAAAATTAATTAACATACATAAAGCATTAAATGACTTATACTTAAACACCATAAAAAAAATTACGCACCGTGTTAGATTAAAAGCGATATACATAGATTGTGGTGTAAAAACATTGGCGGGCGTTAAACAAGAAATGTACACCTCCACGTATTACCGATTGGCATAATATATTTTATTTGTGGATTTTGCATTTCGCGGATGTCCGATATTTTTTTGCGAGCATACATATTTTCCGCTGGTTTTCGTCCGAGCTGTGTAATTATACGCTACCATGACGCATTAGCGGAGTGCATTCGCTGGATGGTGTGGAATTTCGAGCTGCGGCGCAAAATATACACCGTGGGGATGTGCGAGCGAGTGGTGTAAATAAAAAGTAAGAGTGTTTTAAGTAGACACGCACTGCTAAAATTGAAATATCACTAGTTATAACGGTGAAGGAAAACATCGTGAGGAAATCTGCCCGCTTCAGAGTTTGGTAAAAAATCTCTAAAGCGAATGAAGTCTGCCAACCGACATTTGGCCAACGTGGTAGACTATGGCCTTAACTCACTCGTTCTGAAAGGAGACCCACAGAAGTCCCACAGAAGAACAATAAAAAAGGGGTTGTTGATGATAACAGCGTTTTATTTAATAAGTACTCTTTGCCGGTGTAGTAACATACCATACATATGTAGTCAAATTTAATTCTTATGGCGTGCAACACTGACATCACTGCTCAACAAAGGGACGATTAAATATTTTAATACCATTTATTTTAACTGTTCATTGCTCTTTTAACAATTTACGTGTGAAACTTTTGAGATATGGTACGAACGAACGAACCTAAACAATCATCATGATTATCATCAGCCAGTCTTAAGGCCACTACTGGCCATAGACGTCTCCCGACGGGCTTAATACAACACTTCCCACACTGGGCTTGCGGGTTGGGACCAAATGTCAATTAACAATGTTGTGCAAATATTTCTGCATAGCAATAAAAATATGTATAACTTCAAGTTATAGTCGAATCGAGAATTTAAGGTTCTAAAGTCTTTTGATAGATTTCTACGTTTTGTACGAACTCTACATTAGCTGGGCCGTTGGTGCAGTGGTTAGCGAACTTGACGGTTTCGTCGCGGGTGGTGGGTTCGACCATCCAGAATAAAAATGTGTGATAAGCACAAGAATCTGGGTGAAGAAATATCTATGTAAGTAGTATATATTTCTATGTATATATGTAGTTTATGTTATAGTGGTCACGTTACCGTAACAGAAGCTCTTTTAATGCTTACTTTGGGATCAGATGGCCGTGTGTAAAGATGCCTTAAGATAAATTGCAATTTATATCCACACAAACCCGCTACCGTTTATGACTTGCACCGGTATGTTTTGAGTTAAGTGTGATTTGTAAGACGTAGAGTGCTTTCTTCAAGATATTCCTTTTGCCTTTGTTCGACATACGCTGTATGTGATTAGTGAGAATTTACAATTAAATATCTTTGCTGATTAAATATAATAGTTGCATTTACCCTTATCACCCATCACTGTCCGTTACATGCTGCTGTCTCTGTCGTGCGTCGTTTTGTTACTTCAAATAGATTTAACAAGGGATCATTATTTTTATATTGACATTAAACTTTTGACTACTTCGTTGGTCGACCGGTTACCAGGGCAACCGTTGATCGACAGATCCTGGGTTCTATCCCCGGTTCGAGTACTATCAGGTACATAGTGGGACGTAAACGTAACTGGCAAAACGTGAGAGTATACTACACTTCTCTACCTATCTCTTCAGGGAATACAGTCGTGCTGATACGTTTGCACTTTTAATGAACGATGAAACAAAAATGTTTTGTTTAATTCAATTATCAAATTGCGTTAAGAGGAAATGTGGAATATGATATTTAGGGTATTTTAATTTAAATACTTCACTTTTATTTCAGTGGGTCTATGCAGTGCATTAATTTTAAAAAAATACTATAGAAAATTTAAATTTTATTCGATTGACTATGTTAATTTTTATTCTAAATATTGAGTTGGATGATTCATAAAAGGGATTTTACATACATATATATCTTCACGCAAGGTCCCTTATGGAGTAGGCAGAGAGCACCGTGTGTCAAATAAGTCTATCCTTACAGACCTGCCGCGCTTCTTCTATATTCATCACTCTCTCCATACATACACGCCGGTTTCAGAGACTTCTGACCCTTCATCAGCCAGTACTTACCCTATTCGATCAAGATAGCTGACTATAATATATTAAGTACAGTGTAATATAATAAGGATTAAAATGTATGATGTTTAACCACAATATTAACGACCTATATATTCGTACATACATATAATAGATACAATGTCAGTGAGAAAATAATACATGCACTTTAAAATATTACCTAAATTTTATTGCAAAATTTAAGATCGGCTTTAATACACGCTTAAAAAACTATACGCAACGAGATAGAATTTTTTTCCATATTATACAAAATAAAATTTTGTGTGTGATAAAAGTTTATTTAAACTCTGTATATTTAGATGAAACGGTCAAAATTAAAGAAAAACGTCGGAATTCGCCGCGAGGATAGTTCTCCCAACATTTTTAATTAGACGAGATTCTAAAAGCACTTGTCTACAGAACGAGCTAACCTAATTACAACATTCCGCGACTCCACTAGGGAACCAGCGTGATGGTACGTACTTTTACAAGTTTGAAAACAATACTTAGCACAGCGTGCAAACAATTTACATTTAAAATTCTCAACTAATAAGTATGTTGGGACAACTCAGACAACTTAATATTGACACTCGTGTTCATCATCATATATTTGTCGTAACATAACATTACACTGTTTTCCACTTTTCACCAATAGTGTTATATATCTCAGGCCATAGAGCGTGAGCCTATTGCCATGCTTAGCAAGACTTCTAGACTCTTCCGAGTACATTTGTCTTAATGGAAATGGAATCCGCGACCTCTGATTCCAAATTTACGGTAAACCACCAAGTCAGCGACAAATGATATGTCACTCCTAATATTTACTAATGTCACTCAAGTGTGGTATAAACTTTCTGTCATACGTTTCACTGCGGTGTGTTTGTAGTTAGCAAACCGCTCAGGGCTGGTAACTCCCCGCTCAAAGGCCTGGATACAAATAGACTCATACAATTTGGCACAAATAATATAATCTGCGAGGCTGTAGGCTGAAACCTCATATAAAATATGTCATAATTTCCTGAACTTGATAACATAATGTTTTTTATAAATAATTCGACACTCCGTGCTCTCTGTCTACCCCGTAAGGGACCAGACATGATCACATAATTATAATAACAATAGAGTATTAATGTCTTAAACTATTGTGTTACGTAACGTGTTTTCGATGTTACGTAATAAAGTATTTTTAGGAAATGTTCATTTCATGACTCCCTCGTTGGTCGTGATGGTTGCAAGCGTGACTGCCGATCGAGAGGTCCTGGGTTCAAATGCCGGGTCGAGAACTATTGGATTTTTCTAAAAATTAGAGTTTCTAGTAGTGGCTCGGAGTCTGGATTTGTGCCCGGTGTATGGCGATAGACGTAAACGTAACTGATGAAACGTGGGAGTGTTCTACACTACTCTGCCTAACTCTTCGGGGATTACAAGCGTGATGTTACGTTCTTTGTTTTTATGCAATATAATAATGGTACCTAAATTAATGTTCAATAAAAATAACAAGTAAATGTTAAACATTTAATCCAAGTATCTATTACTTGTTCGCCATAAATGCTAAAATGCCGAATATTCTAGAGGTTTCTATAAAATTTTCATTCTACCAATATTTGTGTCATCTAAAATGTCTTTCTGTTTCTTTATAAACAATAATACATCTGCCTTTTTTATCCAATTTATACGACTTTTCCGTTATATAAGACAGATGTGCAGCGCGCCTTATTATTTCCCGGAATATCCCCATTATGCATGCTATTCCCACAACAGCAGTTCATTAAGGATGTCGGGGACGCATTCATGCGAAGTAATATTATATATTGGATTTGTCTTGAAAATTGTTAGTGAAATATTTGGTATATTAACACTGTGGGTCTTATCATGTTGCACATGCACTTATAAATTATTTACAGTTAAGTAACGTTAGACGCGGTCAGGTTTAGTTTAGTTGACCGTTAGGGACAATCTTTTCAGCAGCATCAATCGCAGTCAATTCTGTCTTACGTGATTCTTAGTATATTTTTATAAGAGTGTTTTCTCTGAAAGGAGATCCAATGATACCTCGTCTATTAAGACAACACAAGTAATTTATGAGATGTGAAGATAAATATACGTAGGTATAGATAAATTGCCATCTACCTTAGTTCCTAGAAGAATCATCTGTTTATGTATATATGTATATCTTTTGAAATTTAGCATAGATTATGCTTGCTCAAAATAATTTCTTTATAATATATTGTATGAAACAAAATGGAATTATCACACAGAGTAGGCAGCGATGCTTCGCCGTCTTCAATTGTTTATTACGCTTTGTACCGATTATGCCTCATTTGAAACTCTTTTAAATTTAGTTGTACTTGACTACTATTATATAGAAATAATTATTAAATTTAGGTTTTTCCAAATTATTTATGTAACACAAATATAATCGATGTTTCAAAACTACATTATAATATATTTAGTTACTGGAGCGAATCGGGCGTTACATTCGTAATTGGAATCATAAAGACACGCGTCAAGAAACACTTTTCAGCACGCGTCAGGAAGCTTTATCGAATATTTATTGACTTATTTTCAAATCGATCACTCTAGCTACTTACATAAGCTTAAGTACACAGAGAAATTACATATATACATATTATATCAGTCAATTGAATCTCCTCTCCTAATGAGCGTCATACGCCGCGGCTTGCTGCACCCAGCTTTTGTCTGCAGCCTTCATATGTATATATAATTATTGTTTTTTTTTGTAAATATAAAATACAATTATGTGTACATATATTTATATATATTAAATTTCATTTGGAGCCAGCAACTATCCCACCAGAACGCGCTACAGATTAGGTCCGTGAGCCGTTATGTTTGCCCGCGGGAAACAAAGCTGGTAGACTGACGGTATAATATAGCGTGTTAGACGTTCCACTAATATTTGCTTCGCCAAATTGATTGTTAAAAGAACACCGACGATTGGTCTGTTCGTTTCTCTTCGGTTATGGCTTGTTTGCTCGCAGCCGGCTATCGCTGTTGACTTAAACTTATTGTCTTATTAAGATACGACTTCTTTTTGTGCACGTTTGTGATTTATTTGTTGGAAATTATTTTTGTTTTATTATGTATAGGTCAGCCTCTCTTGGGGCCCTAAGTTCAAATTCTTCCGTACACCTCTTTTCTGAAAATGTGCATTTTGAGATTAAATAATATCACTTGCTGTCACGGTGGAGGAAAACATCATGAGTGATTTCTTTATAATCTTAGAGCCTAACTTTACCAAAGAATTAATGGTATTTATACCTATTAGTGAAATAGCTAACAACTGCCGTTCTGAATAATATTGCAAGTCAACAGCCTTAAAACGTAAAATCACGCCTGTAATCCCCGAAGAGGTACACAGAGTAGGTTGTACACTTCCATGTTTCACCAGTTACGTTTGCGTCCCACTTTGAAATAGCTGGTGAGTCTATTGCGATACACCGGGCGCAAATCCAGACTCCGAACCTATACTAGAAATTTCTACTATAAAATCTAAGTTAGAAAAATCCAATAGTTCCCTACCCGGGATTTGGATCCAGGACTTTTCGATCGACAGTCGCTCCTGCAACCAATACGACCAACGAGGCAGTCAAACCAAAAAGACAGTCAACTCAAATCCTTAACACAGTTATAATTTGTATAGAGAGTAAAAACACCAACTTCCGTAACATTTCAACAAAGACGTCACAAATGTGGCAAA
>DVPD01000820.1:0-10296 GCA_018237605.1 Apyrrothrix (Melanopyge) sp. n. Burns01 | reverse complement strand
GTTTCCTTACCGTTAGTACATCACTTAGTTCATAAAGATCTTTAGTTGGGAACCTGAATGGTCTAAAGTGCATCACCAGCGAATGAATAAAACGAACTTCAAAGCATTAATATTAAACAATCGTTCGAACAAGTTAAATGACTGCTAAATTGCAACTAGCATAGGATGAATTTCAATAAGGATAGTAATCTTTAAAGAAATTCATTTCTTTTTTTCTTTAAGGACAATAATCCTTAATGAAAAAACGTGCTCCATTATTTCACATTACATCCAGTACTATTTGAACCCTAGATGAATGTACATATTAGGTACGAAACTTTATATGCTACACATGGTTACAGGCTATTCGTTGACGCTAGGCGATATACAAGTTCTTCAGTTTTATAACTATTTATGGTAATTATTACCTGTTCATCAAAATTTTCGGTGTTATGTTTCTTGAACGATGATCCTTCTTTATTCTTTTGGAATGAGGAAGAGGTTGGCTGAACATCTGGTTGTTGCTGCAAATCATAAAAAAACAGTAGTAAGTGACCTTGTCAGCAGGAACGAGGGCACACTATGTGCGATTCTCACCAAACATAAACGTTATTGTTGTGAACACGAGTATTTATTAAAAATATAAAATAAAGCATCTATATAGGCATGAATTCAGAAATTAGTATGTCTAGTTAATCAGAAGTGTGAGTAAAATTGCACACGGTCGGCCTTGCTTTAAACCATGTGAGACGATTTTTCAAGGTGTTTACATATATTGCCCGACAGTTGTTATCATTCATATACACATATATACATACAAAAGTATGCATATATACATACAAAAATGCATAAACATGCATTATTTCGCATAACAACACATTTACGATACACCCACAAAATAAACAGTATTATAACATACCTCGCTGAATATACTATATAAGTAACACACATGGATAATGACTCACCTGCGGGGTGTTGGAGGTGACGTCGGGCACCATGTCGGGGCGCGGGCGGCGCGCGGGCGGCGGGGGCGCGGCCTCCTGCTGCTCGCGCGCCGACGGGTGTGGGTAACGTACAGTTAGTTGGGGGAACCAAATGGACACACCACAATGTATTCAAAATACTCAAAGTATTAAAAATCTCAAACTGCATTCCCATATGATAATAAAAATTATTACTTCAAACGGTTGGATTCTATCCGTTTCATAGCCAAATGCTTACAAGACGGGCCATTTAGGCCTTATGGCATAGGGTCAATTATGAAAACAATTCTGACAAAACACACACATGTCCTCAATTGTCTCCCTATCCCTTTCCAACAAGATATTATAAATCCTCTTCGAAGTAAATAGTGGTATTTAATTTTTTACCAAAACGGAAAAAATGTATTTAAACAAATAAATTTAATAAATACAGAATGTAAACAGTAGTCATCCAATTATTGTATACTTTATAAAGCATATTTACGAGGAACCGCAGTTTACTGATAACGAGATCGAAAGAAGTTAAGAAATTAATTACCGTTTCAATTAAAAAGCTCTTATACACAGTGCATAAAATGTAACATATTTAATAACAGACCAAAAAACGAGCAAAATTAACACAAAAATCATTGAAATAGTGTATGCGATTGTTACTCATATCTAAAAAAACAAACTATCAGCGGTTAGGGGGAAACTTCAAATTTAACAAAGTAACGTACATGAAATATGCAACAAGACAAAAACTCGTTTTATTTTTAAATAATATTACATCATCTTACCAAATGTTCTGGAAGTAGTTTCTCGTGATGGTGCGGCGAGTGCATGTTGGGGTTGCTGTCCACCGACACCATCTTGCTCGTCTTGCCGGGCGATGACGTCACTGTCGTCGGCCTGCGTTTCTCTTTGCCCTGGAACAAAACGAAGGGAGAAATTAGTCACATTTTAAAAAAAATCAAGCAACTAATAATTTTATGACGCTAGATTAACCCAAAGTACATAGATACATAAACTGACAGATACATAATGTACTCCTATGTACTATAGGAGTAGCCAGAAACAGATTTTGGACGTAACGTTTTTTTTTCTACTACAGGTCATTATTATTAACATAATAATACTATAGCATTTATTTGGACCTCAAAGTCAATTTCACTTTCTATTATTAATGCAAGTAGATTTTGACGAACACGTCTGTAACGTTTTGAATACCGATCAAGACGTCCTGGGTTAAATTCCGGGGTCGGGTACTATTGGACTTCTCTAACTTAAACTTTCTAGTAGAAATTTCTAGTAGTGGCTCGGAGTCAGAATTTGTGCCTGGTGTATGGCAATAGGCTCACCATCTATTCCATAACGGAACGTAAATGTAACTGGTAAAAAGTGGGAGTGTACTACACTCCTCTGCCTATCTTTTCGGAGATTACAGGCGTGTTGTTACATTACGTCTATAACTTTCATACTCACGGGATTCACCAACTCGGCGCTCAAGCCCAAATACTGATGCAGAGCTGTGAACGTGACTCGTTGAAGACGAACCATGATAATCTGAAAATGCAATATACCATGCTTTCAAATCACAAATAAGGTACAATAGATACCCTTAAAGAATAAAACCCTTTAAAACAAAAAAAATGTATTGGCATAACAGACATAGTCCTTAAGTATTCATGAATCTCGTAGAATGTGATACCAACCAAACCTCTTTTAGGCCTGCGACACCAACCATGGTGCTGTGGCCTCTGGACTTACATTTCCACTATCTTCTTCAAATCATCAGATAACTAAATCAGTGAAGACAATCGAATAGATCAAACACTTTTGAACTTTTCTCTCGTGACTCAACATTTGTTTGATATTTGAATATTTCTATGCCAAGACTGCCTCATTGGTCGTGTTGGTTGCATGCGCGACTGCCGATCGAGAGATCCTGGGTTCAAAGCCCGGGTCGAGTACTATTACATTTTTCTAAAATTAGAATTACTAGTAGTGGCTCGGAGTTTGGATTTGTGCCCGGTGTATGGCAATAGATTCACCAACTATTCCTAAACGTGGAAGTGTACTACACTCCTCTGCCTACCTCTTCGGAGATTACAGGGGTGATGTGACGTTTTTTACATATTTCTATGAAACAACATACCTGTATAACTCGAACAAATATATCAGGATACTCCTTGAAGACCTCTTGAAACGCGCGCATCGGCAGTTTTATCACTTGCGAATCTTCCAAGGCTTTCGCGTTCACCGTTTTGTAAGGTTGCGAGTGGCCCTGTATGCGTGTGCATAGAGCGAATTTATAACACATTTAATTGTTCCTTTACATTCGATTAACACTAATGTACATATGTAGAAACAATTTAATTTTTACTTTGGTCTTTCTCTTATTTCAGTGTGTGTCGTGATATCGACAGTAAGTGATTAATGTTCCTTATAGTTATCCATTCATGTTACAATAAAAAAGGGGTAAAACATAACATAATATCAATCACTAGTCATTAAAGAAACAAGTCAGTCGTGTAACACCAGCCAGTAGGAAATATAGATATGACTATGTAAAAAAACTAAGTGCAGATTTACTTTGTTCGTACTGTTTTTTTGTACTGTAAATGCACATATAATTGTGACAATTAAAACGATATAATACATACAGTCAAAACATCGGTGAAACTCAGTAAGGATGTGACGCTCTCGCCGGCGCGCACCACCTTCAAGGACAAACTGCTGCCCTCCTGGTTCGTTATGTACACGTTCACGCGCCCGTTCTGGACCACGTACACGTTCTCATCTGTGTCACCTGCAAAGTAGAATTAAGATGTGACAAAATACAGTAACCAAATATATTTGAAATTTAAAAAGAAAATGATTCGACTCTTTTTACATCAGAACATATTTAGAATTCGTGCCTGTCAATAACGACTTTTACTATTAAACGATTCCTATACTCATGATTAAATTACGTGCCAACTTCAATCACGTTTGGTTTTTTCACATATAGGAGACAACAGACTTCCTTTCCGGTTAAACCAAAGTGGTACCCCCTTTTGTAAATGAAGACGTAAATCCTCAAAATTAAATCACCACCACGGTTACAAGATAAACATCAATTCGGCTACTCAAATGCAAAAATAATCAAGAAGCGAAACTTGAAAGGTCAAATTAAAATTCAAAAGTAATCATAAAAATGTAATAAATAATGCTTTCAAAACTAACGTTAAAAGGTTACATTTTGTGTTTGTAATATTGTTTACAACATTTCATCACATGTTATTTTACACAACTATCATAACAACATAATTTTTATGGCATTGCATACAATCATTAATATAAGTATAAGTACATTATAGTCATAGTGATAATATATATACGAGATCTTTGTTGTGTTATATACCACGCACAATCACACCAGTTATCGTTCTGGAGTATGTTGTAATTAACTTATTTCCTGCGCAGCAATAAAATACATACTATGCGCGCTATAATCTGTACGCATATTTGTAAAGCTCTCTAGAAACACTAACGATGTGCTTCAAGACAGGGACGTTTCGTTGACAAGAAAAGTCAATTTGTTCAAGTAACTCCCGCATATACATATTCTGTTCACAGGAAAAGCTCAGAAATCAATGTTTGGTTTAAGCATATAGGTATACTTGCGATAAATAAATACGATTAGTCAGGGCGTCGACATTCCATTTTACTAGCATTGTTCTACTAAGAAATCGTTCTGTACACGTGTGCGGAAGTATTGTAGCCGCCCATATCTCTATTAGGCAATAATGTGTTCTAATCTGAATGCACCTACGCGTTTACACACTTAGCAATTTAAATCATTCCTCAAAAGGAAGCAACCGAAACAACTGTTAGTATTACGTAACTTTCGAAGAATTACTAACTGACATACCCGCTTGTTATTTATATAATATAATTTATCCGTACCTTCGTTACAAACATGTAAAGCTTCTTTGTAAACTCCACAAAACTTCAACACGAACCCTACTAGTATTTCACTAGTTAATATTTTCCAAAATATCTTTTATTACTCATACCCAAAATTCGACTCACCAACTTTGAACAGGAACGCGCCGGCGGGCAGGTTCAGGATCTCTGTATGCTTGCACAGCATCAGGAACACGGGCTTCTCGAAGTGGCCGAACACCCTGATGCTGTGCAGCATATATAACGCATCTGGGGGTACTCGATCGTCGTTCGTTAAATCTTCTTCTAAATATTCGGCTGGCGGTTCTAACACCTGTGTTAATCATGAACCGTATTTTATTTAAACTACTTTCGAAATATTGGTTATTGGAAAAACTGGTTATTTCACAAACTATGTTCAGATATGTCTGAACATTGTTTCACGGGTTATTTTATGAGAGCAAATGAATCCGTAGTGAAAAATGAGAAAAGAGATATAGGACAGTACTGAAACAGAAAGAGCGTTGCAGGAACTTAACGGGTATATAAGTTAGATAAATGTATCTTAAACTAGATTCTAGTCAATACATTCTAGAGTAATTAATGATACCGTCATAACAAACTTTGAACAACCATAATCCTACAGTCGGTCCATAATTGCCCCATTTTTGTTCGTGCCTCACAAAATTCCTCCCAGTTTAAAACTTATTAGGTTTGGAATAGTTTGGATAGGTTTGGAAGAAGAACAAAACAGCAATGCTACTCAGTATTAACAACTTCAGCGCACCAGTAAAAAAATGTGCCTCAACTCACTTTCAGTTGTTCCGGGGCTGACTCTTTCTTTAGCTGTAGAAGCTTTCTGGCAAATCGCATGACGGCGCGCCGCTTCCGGCCCTGGCCGGAGTTCGAGATTGACTTCACTTTGCGCAACATCCGCCGCCCGTAGAATAGCATCTTATCTCGTTTGCGGAACCTCTTGGGCAACTCTCCGGCCGCCGCTGTGCCTACTCCACCTGATAATTCTGGGAATATTGGACAGCATTTGGAGACGATTTCTGGTTCATATAACAAAGTCCTATTTATGTTACTGATGTGACCAACGTTATGCAATTGCTTAATACGATGGACTACACCTATCATCAGTTTTCTAAATAATCCATGAGATGATGCACGATTGCATTACGCCCTTGTAAACTAAATTGCATCCCCTTGCGGTTCTTCAATAAATCTACAGACTGCACCCTTAGATATAAAAAAAAACAATAGAAGCACTGCTATTTAGTGGTAGAAAGAAGTGGGTTGCAGTACGACACTTGTAATATTGTAAAATATAAAGTCTGTCGAATATTGTATCAATTGTATGAATGCACAAAGTTTGCAATCTTCTACATTTTTCATATAAATGTTTCAAAAAGTATTAACGACTCTCGTTAAACGTTGGAATGAATATCTATTACCTAAAAAATATATAATTTCACTTAAATCGAACAACATCAATAAAACTCTAACATCATTTACATTTAGGACTAAGTACTTCTCAAAATCAATTTCATAGACATTATTGAAAATTTCTAGGTTCCAGGAAAAATTAAAACACATTGGTATAGCGAGTCCCGTCTATAGATACTTTATTTATGGCATATACTTTATCTAAATGTATCAAACATGTATCGTCTGGCGTGTTTCACGTTTCTCCTTGATATTCATCGGTATGCAAAAAACAACCTTGGTCTCTGTCTCTGTCGTACTCGCTTCATCTACTACAACGTGTACGTCACGACCTATTTTGATAACCTACCGAAATTTCCCTTCTTATCGCGAAACCTTGAAATCGAATGAAGAAGCAAAGAACAATATTCAAATATAGAATATACGTCAGACTAATAATAAAAAGGCCAATGGTATCAATAACAGTTGCCAGTTAAAGACTTCCCTGGCAAAAATCAACATCCACTGGTAACCCATTTCACAAAAAAAACTTTAATGTTATCGTCGCGACTTTGCCACTCAACAATACAATTTATTTTTTATTTGCACTTAAACAAAACAATTTACTGTAGGTGCAATATATCTATGCTAAATATACAAACACAATTTACGGTGACCACACGCTGTTTACGCAAGTGTGAAAATCTTTTATTACGTGAATTCAAATTAATTATGTTTGATGCCTTGGACCGAATGAAACCGTATAATTTACATCACTAATTGATTATGCTACGGCGGTTAGCTTCTGTCAGTCACATGTATTAACAAAATGTGACAAGAAAATTTATTCGTAAATTTATGATCTGATAATTATTCTATGATACCTTTGGTTCGCCATCTTCTGTAGTAATAAAAGAACACCACTAAAACTGACACCAGCAGGCAGCCGCAAAATGACCATAGTAACTGAAACAAGGAAATTAAATATTAGTTAGCGTAATATTTATAATACCTACTATAATATAATCTCTGCCTATCCCGTAAGGGACCTGGCGTAAGATATGTATGTATGTATATTTATAATAATATTGGCTTTATTTAACTATACCACCCTAGCAATTTAGTGCCTAATATAAGAGTATATTACAGTTTTTCAGGGTTAACTGCCTCAAGTTGTAATAATTCAGTTAGAAATTGGGTTACATTTTATTTTAAGATTTATTTCATTCTTAAAATCCGATTGAGACAATACGAGTATAATAAATTACATTTTATCGATAAATTTCATAAACAAACATTAGTCAAACCTAATTAAACGCTATATTTATCACAAAAGGAAGTTTTTGTCATTAACCACGACACAAAATTTAGCCACACAAAAATATGTGGTTTTCTATATCAATATTTTAATAGAGAAAATACCATAGAGAAAAACTGTAAAAATAAACAATACTTTAATTCTAAAATGTATTATTCCATATTCAAATCACCAACAAGCTTCACCGGTCCCTAGCTCACTGAGCCCGATGTCGTGGGTTCGATATTTCCGCCCAGGACAAATATTTGTATAATAACCGCAAATGTTTGTGCTGTATCTGTCTGTCTCGGCATGCGGAGTAGGGGTTTCCGATACAAAACTAAGGTCGAAGATATAAAAATTAAAGTGAGAGAGCGCAAATAACAAACGTTATCACAAACAATGATGAAAGAATGATGACAAAAAAAACCTCAATGTCGTTATTACACGCACGTCTTTGTGAATCGCTAATAGTTTGAGGTCAAGGCGCATGTATAAGGCAAGACATGCTGTGCGTTTACAAAACCAAAAAACAACAATATTTCAAAACATTTTCGAAACTAAAACCGAACTGGAACACTAAACAGAAGCGATGTCTACCGAAATGCAGCAAGGTCGCGGGTTCGGATATTGCTCAGGGCGCTTAAATTTATAATAAAAACAATAACATATTATAAACAGACTTATGTAGCTTCAGTTGAACGTAACTAGATAATAAATGTATTAATGTAATCAACGTAACAAAAAAATTTGAACCCACTTTTAGACGTTTGAATTATTTAAAATTTCTGAAACATCAAGAAGCGATGACAATATACTTAATTGCTACTAACATACAGCTGATCGGATGATAGAGGCGCGAGGTAGAAGGAGTAGGTGCATGCAATGATGCATCTGACAGAAGTAATCATAAGTAAATACAGCATTGCATGAAGTAATGCATGAACGCAAAAAACTTAATTTATCAATTATAATAAACGGCCAAACAAATTAGGTAAATGCGTCTGAGAATTTTTTTCTTCTTAATTCTATTTAGTAATAAGAAGAAAAGTAGCCAACAACAGCGCACATATGTGCGAGAAATACAATTCATAAAGAGACCGACATAAACTGACTTCGGAAATATATTGCGGCAATAAAAATGTTAATAGCACAACAACTACGAATATTATAAGTATTGCGAAAGTCCCACGCGAATATTGCCGACTCAACGTAAACGTGCTCGGATAAGGTCAATAGCAAACGTTCTATACTAGACGTTTGGTAATCAACCAGTTACAACTACAGCCTAAAGCGATTTAGTACTGTACAGTATGTGTACACACACGATGTGTCTAAGTTACGCAAAACAGCTATCGATAAAATGAATGTCTTATTGCTAACGTTTTCATCCTAAGGTGCTACGGAGGTCACAACAATCTACTTATAATATTGCTGTTTTATTACAAACTTTTAAGGCGAGTTTGAAAATGTATAAATCTTGTGTCTAATCTGTCTAAACCTGTGTCTAATCCGGTTCGAACTGGAATCCATTGGTATTTAAGTCTACTCAATATAGACACTAGTAGAGCTAGTAGTGACACGTGACATGCAAACAACGCCCTGCACAAAATTGCCATTAAAAACCCACTCTTCTGATCTAAATTCACTTCCTTAATAAACGCTAGGGGTAGCCGTGTGATTGATTGTTAACAAGCTTAATACTGCACCATATATCCTTAGAATTCATATTTACTGTATGTGTATGTTTTACAAAAAATTAAAAGAAAGCACTTATTCAGAATATTATAAGTACCAATATAGGACAGGGATGATTAAAAGTCGACCGTGGGACCCTCAATTTATCTCAACTCTATTACCAAGGCGCATATTGATGTGTTTCAACAAGCTATATCATAAATATCTCAATTAAATACAATTATAGTCGTACAAAAGTTTCATATCGGTGCGTTCGTATTATGAGATCCGTTTACGTCGCCATGTGTCATATTGTACACTTCCGCGAAACACAATCAGCTTGTGTTATACGCATTAATTGTTGACAGATCGGACGTACAGGTCGATTGCAATGGCAATTGTTTTACAAAGAATGCGCTTCACGATCTCGACAAAAACAATGATTTTTAAGACGCTTTTCTTGTGTGTATTTCAACACGTCACCACATACATGATATTACAAAGCTATAATTATATTATTGTTATAAGTTTGTAACGTATGTATTGTCCACATAATTGTGTATGTCAAATAAAATTGTACATTCCGGATGTAGACACATCAACACTGACACATTCTCACTGTACCCCATACACATTTGTATACAATTTAAATTAATATGTTCATTAGTAGTGTCGATAGTGTTAGAAAATCTAGTCTGCCAATCTAATTCCTGCAATAAAAATATTGCAGGAAATAAAGATAGCTTTATAACAAAAAGAACTTTTTATTAGGTAACATTAAACGGGTTAATATCTATAGGGAAATCTGAAGTATATTCATACCCGGATCATTCAATACAAATATAACAAAAGTTAGCAGTAGATATTTAATGAGTTTTAATATGACTTCTATTATTTTAGTTGCCTGCCTCGTTGGTCGTGTTGGTTGCAACCGCGACTGCCGATGGAGAGGTCCTGGGTTCGAATCCCGGGTCGAGTACTATTAGATTTTTCTAAAAATTAGAATTTCTAGTAGTGGCTCGG
>DVPD01000819.1:0-10296 GCA_018237605.1 Apyrrothrix (Melanopyge) sp. n. Burns01 | reverse complement strand
TTATTCAAATAGGTTTTATTGTGTTTTATTACATAGGTTTTATTACATATATCTGAGAGGCAGAATTTAAAATAATGCCTAGCAATAAATATTAATTTATTGAATTTACCACGTGTATTTTTCGTTTTAAATTGAAAAAATATGAACCATTGAATAATTGCTATATTGCATCAAACGCCTAGAAAATTCAAAGATAATGTTCGCAAGTAAGCCTCACTGATGTATGGGTTCATATACTGGCTAACGTGAGAAATGGACGAAAAAGATGCATATAACAAAATTGTAAATACTGTGATGGACCGGAACAGTTACGAGATTAGATAGAATCAAGAGGAACATATTAGAGGAACGTTTACGGTTACAAAGATTGAGTATGCTGTAAGGTCATAGAAAGCGATAGAACACTGCAACCGGAAAGACAAAACTTGAAATAATTTCAAATAAATCTAAAATCAATGTTTTTATATTCATTACTTGCACTTATATACCAGTTTGTATAACAAATACAAGATAGCTTGTACATTATGATGAAATAATAGTTTCGACTTTGAATTGGAAATCTTGTGATTTGTATTTAATAGCAACACAGAATAGAATGTTTTATCAAAAACATATTAGAAGAATTGATTCGAAATAGGTTGAGCTTAAACCCAGCAATAAAAGAAAAAAACGGACGCAATTTTAAAGGAAGTTAGGCATTCAATTTTATTAATATGATTTTATATAATGTCTAAAAAGGTGATATTATATTTTTTATTAATTAAAATAATTAAAAACAAAAGTTGCTTTGTAATTTAATGTCTTAGGGCAACGAGTGGCTGGTTGTAAATACTGAATTATGACGAGATGTTATAATTCCGAACACATAGCGCGCCGGCTCGCGGTTCGTGTCGAAAACAGCAAAGGAATGTTATTAAAAAGTTATGGGATAAGCCGACGGCACGTGCCCGGCGACGCCTTCTCTTAATCATAAACTTTAAATACGAAAATATTCTTTACACCTTTCTTGACACCGCAGTAAAAGCCTCTAGTGTCTTTGTTCTTTTGCGATCTGATTACCAGATTTATAACTAATAATAATTATGTTTAATCGAACCTAATTAATCGATCTAAAGATTGAATAATCGATCTGATTAGTCATTATTAACTTTTTCTTCGTATAATAATTCTGCAATTATATATTCAGTAAGTGAATAAACCTTAAAAATACTTTAGTTACTTATATTACCAAAGGACAAAATATTTTTCGTCGTTCAATTAAACGCAACGCCGCAGTACAGAGGCGCTCGGAATTAATTCCACAGCTAAGTAGATAATGTAGGGAAGGAGCTGCCCCTCCCCACCGCTCTCTTCACGCCTCAAGAAGAACTTTCAATTATGATTTTGTCTAATTTTAATTAAGTGCTCTCAAAAAGGCTTTTCTTCGTCGAAATTAATATTTGAATATAATTTGGGAGGAGCGCGCGGGCGGAGTCTGTCGTTGGAGGAATAATTAATTCCATTATGTAGGTAAGTGGTCCGGTTCTGCCTGCCACCCGCGCCTCCCCGCTTCGCTACCACTGCCACTACACAGTCAACACAGCTTCAGAATTTAATTGCTTCGCGGCAATAAAAACGAGATAAATAAGTACGCGGAATAGTAATGCCTTAATTTTACATGAATTATATAATAACTGAAACAGAAACGAAGTAGGTAGTCGTAGTGAGCGACAATTTGCGCAACAGGTCGGGGCGGAAGCGACCTGCAGCGGCGTGATTGCGACCAAATGTTTCCTCCGCAGCGTCTGGCTCACGGTTTTTGCCGGATTTTTTGTCCTCTCTTACTGATAAGTATATGTGCCATTGATAGGTTCGGCATCGTGTTTGTTTAAGCCGCGGCTCAACGCGTAAAGGAAGTGTTATAGTTAGAAATGGGTGTTATAACTTGAGTGTTCAAACTATATATTAATTTATAAATGTATTTGAATATTGAGAAATAATGAGAAAAATATTTTGGTCGCAGGTGTATCGGTAAGGCCGTTATCCAGTATGCGTCAAGATTCGCTTCCGATGCTGGCAGAACGCCTACTGGCTAGCCGCGCCGCCGCGTTCGTGGCGGGGCTGCCGGCTGAGCTATACTCCGGCGCCCTGCTGGCCGCGTGGCCTCCGTCGCCGCCAGCGCCATTACTACCACCTCCCGCACCGGAACTAGAACGAGCACGAAAACGACGCCGCACACCCAAACTGGATGACACTGCATCTACAGCTCCACCGTCGCCTCCATCTTCAGGCTCTTCCCCTGGTGCTGCCGATCCACCTCGCGATAAGCTCTTTACTTGTAAAGTATGTTCTCGATCATTCGGCTACAAACACGTTCTACAAAACCATGAGCGTACACACACTGGAGAGAAACCTTTTGAATGTGGAGAATGCCACAAACGCTTCACTCGCGATCACCATCTCAAGACCCATCTCCGCTTACACACTGGAGAAAAGCCGTACAGTTGCCCGCACTGTCCACGACACTTCGTCCAGGTCGCCAATCTACGGCGACACTTGCGCGTGCACACTGGTGAACGACCGTACGCGTGCGCGCGCTGTCCAGCACGTTTCTCTGATTCCAATCAACTCAAAGCACACGCACTTGTGCATGAAGGTGACGCACCATTTGCGTGTCGTTGCGGAGCAAGGTTTAGGAGAAGACAGGCGGCAGCACTTCATAGGTGTTCAGGAGGGGGATGCGAAACCGATGCACCCAGCCCTCCAGCTGCTGTAGCTCCTGATTGGCGCTGGGACGAATGGCCCGAACAGACGGAGCCCGAGGATCTGTCGCTGCCGCGAAGGCCGGCCACGCCGGACTCGCCGACCGACCTGCGTGTGCACTCCGCGTAGTGTGTGCTCCTCCTGTGCCACAGGCTGCGCGCCGTTGAGCCGGTATACGAGTTCCTTCTTCATAGAGTCGCGCCACCGTCGGCCGTCATCGTAACGACTTGTTTTCGATGTTCCTTTATTTCTTTCTACGACCTTTAAATGTATTTGTGAGACACTAAATCAACACTTGCTCTAGAAAACGTTGCAATGGTCGATGTTTTTTCGCGCTCTTTGTTAACCTTCTCGGTAAGACTACTGACCAGTCTCGTTTGGTAGTTACCTTTTCATTATACGTACGCAAAAAGCGCTCTTTTTATGGATGTTACAGTTTAGAAGTTTATTGTCGTGCCATTTGCATAATCGCAAGGCGATGTAGTGCAAAAACTTAGCCATTTTTACTCTTTTGTTTCGCCAGTTACAAAACACAACAAGTTGCACAAAGATATTTTATGATTTATTATCTCTTTGTCCACGAAACGATAGAAAAACTTGTTCGTTATGCTTAACGTTTATTGATCTGGAATCGACGTCCTCCCTCGCGCCCGTCCAACTGTAACCGGAATCCGATCGAGAAGGCCGCGACATTCCCTTATTATTTCAGCGACAAAGGCTAGTTAACAATCGGTGATTATTAAGTATTGATTCGGGCGGGAGTTCCGCAGCCGGACAAAGACGTCGCCATTGTTCGCGCCCTGATACGAGTTTCGTTACAACCGGTTCATAATCACCCTTATTATACCCAATTCTCAGCTTTTTCAATGGCTTCTTAAATTTTTGATAGTTTTCGTGATTTTATTATTACGTTCTCTAACGGAATTTACGTGTTGTAACCGATAATCTCACATAATACACTTATAGGGGATGATTATTTGAAATCAATGTAGCTTTGGCAGTAGGTAATTACTGATGAAAATAAGTTATTTGAAAGGATACGTCGACAAAAGACGAGCCGATCGGGCGCAGCGAGCTTTTGTAAATAATGCTATCTATAAAGTATTTATTATTTATCGTTTAGATTGTAGGTGTTCTATTAAAAGCATATATTGTGAAAACGATTACTGTTAATATTCTGTGTACATAGGTATTTAAGATGAATTGTCCGTCATAGATGATTGGATATTTACAGCTAACTAATAAGTTATATAGAACATCAAGGGAGATATGTGTGTGTTGTTGTATTCAAATAATCGTCCTTGGATGTAAAACATACGTCAGTGTTGTATGTGAACTTGGGCCATGTACATGTTTAACTTGTGCTCTGTTAGGAAATATTATGTATATTCGTATAGTTCTTAAGATACAGTCAAAATATTTAATGTCATTGTATATACATTTAGTTTATATATGTGTAGAAAATTCGTTGTGCACATGGCCTTAGTGTTTAGAATTAAAAACCGCGAAGATGAAGCGTGGTACCGATTGAGAGGTACGAGTGCGCAGAATTATTGCAATCTGTTCTACGGGTATTAGTTTCCTATTAGGTGTAATGTTTTTATTTGTCATTTGAAATTTCTTTTGATGCTAACGGTATTTGTTTTAAATGTTTTACGCACATGATTTATAATTATCATATTTACGTATTTAAGCGATGATGATTGTTGAATTTAATATTATTTTATTTTTCATTAGGGTTATGTATATGGTAGGTGAATAGTTAGCATTTTTTCTATAGTGTAAAATAAAATAAAAAATAAAATATTTTTCCCAAAGAAATAATTGGTACAAAATTGAATGTGTACAAATTTGAATGTTTAAATTTAGAATTCGTAATTTTCATGTTGCAATGTTGTAATTTACGGTAGCTAGTGTAATGTTAGTGACGGGTGCCATTATCTACCTCATACGAACGGTTACACCGTGCCAGGGTAAAGAGCCAAAGTACTTCAAATATTTTCTATTGTTCTCCTCTATTGAGATAACGTAAAACACCAGGTTGACCCGATGATATCCGCCTACCGACAACCTATTATATATGTATCACTTGAGACTGACTATTCCATACAATACCCTTAATATTTGACTTAATTTCACTTATTTTACAATACCTGGCCTATCTCAAGTACCTCCCATTTTACAATTTCATAATCTATTGTGCTATGCAATTATTTTGAGTTCCTATTTTGATTAATATTTTTAATTGTTTCATTTTCGAATATTGTTCACATAGTGTGTAATTAAAATAACTTGGTGCCATCTGTTTAATGATACGTTTACAAAGAATTAAAAAACTTTAGAAACGACAACTACCTCAACCTAGTGAATTAGGTGATCTTATAAAGTAATGTAATGTGAACGAACATGTCAGAAGTCGTTCGAAGTCGTTCGTACTAATATTTATATTTCATAGGATTCGATGTCACAAAGTTATGATACGATAAATATACATATGTATTCGTTTATCAATGTCCAGTACATAACTATTAATAAAGAGATGTTTGTTATTTATTTTGTTGTCTCATTACGTCATCTGCTGAATAATGATAATGTATCCGAGTTGCTTTTAATACACTAATCAATACTGGTTCAATGCCAGTTTGGTGAAGTTTTACTTCATAGACCGGTGCAATGCTACTGTACTTGTCTATGGCGATATGTTGCCTTCTTGAAGTGGACGTGTGACCACGGATAGCTTGCGGATAAACGGACTCTAAGAATATCACGATGAGCATCCGTAACCGGATCATCATCATCACCTTATTACATTTTGGTTTAAATTACAATATGCACATTGAATGAATGGTAGCTAATAAGGACTTATTCGTTCGAACGATCAAAAAATATCGTTAATTATTTAAAGATTAAGATCTATTAGCGTCAAGCAGTTGCAATGAGGCGGAGATACTACATGAAACATACATATATAAGTGTACCTAGAAAGCATCGTTTAGTCACCAATATTGTTAACTTAGCAAATACTCTCATGAGCATGTAACACCTCATGCCGGCTGATTAAACAAAAATAAGAAATCGAAGCCACATTATATTGACTTTACATTAAATAGGTAATCACTATTCAACTTATAACGTAACATCACGCCTGTAATCCCCGAAGAGGTAGGCAGAAGAGTGTAGTACACTCCCACGTTTCACCGGCTGCATTTATGTCCCAATATGGAATAGTTGGTGAGTCTATTGCCGTACACTGGGCATAAATCCAGACTCCGAGCCAATACCAGAAAATCTAAGTTCGAATAATCCAACATTACCCGGGATTTGAACCCAAGACATCACGATCGGTTTTCGCGCTTGCAACCAACACGACCAACGAGGCAGTTAACATAACATAACATTAACATAACAAAGTGAATTAAATTGCAGTTGCATTATTTGCAGTGATATTTAAGAACCACACTTTAACAAGCATCAAATTAAGGATTGGTTTTCAAGAAATGTACTAAATCGGTCACCTATCGAAGTAAATAAAACTTTTTGAAAATTCAAAAGGATTGGTTGCAATTAATGACCTTTCTTTTACTATACACATCTATTAGATTATTATTGTATCATATTTTTCTAACTAAGATTATCTATTAGTAGCTGCGAGGCTGGATTTGTGCCCAGTATATGGCTAGGGCCTCACCACCTATTCCATAATGGGATGTAAACGTAACTGGTGAAATGTGGGAATGCACTACACTCTACCTGCCTCCTCGGGGATTACAGCAATGATGTTACGTATTGTTATATGATATTAATTTAGCATTCATTCAACGACACTTAGACTATTCAACCACTCGACTTTGAATTGGACACCACATCATCATAACTAACGTCTACTAACGTCTTACTGTTAAACGTAGACCTGTCCCAACACCGCGGGTGTGGCTCAGCAGTAGTATTGAACAAGCATAAAATATACTACACGCGTCCACTGTTTGAGGTACACAACTCCCAAACAGCGGTTTATAGCTCAGGGGTAGTTTTGAAGAAGAACACAGTATACATCCCTCGTCCACTGCTAGAGGTAGAGCTGCCCTAAACACCGCGGGTTTGGTCCAGCGGCAGTTATTGCAGCAGGCGGTATTGGCATGTCCGCGGCGACACACGCGGGCATCCGGCCCGGTATTTATTAATCGCGCCGCTCCGCGAACGGCGATCCGTATCGGCGGTAATGAATTTCCTCATTCATTCCGCGAATCAATTATACTTATAAGTAATTCCATTTGTGTTGGAAGCTCTGTTCTATCTTCTTAATTTAATGACTGCGACAGAGCGGAGTGAGTGTTGCTACCTCTCTGCCGTAAATTAAGTATCCTTTAATGAGAGTGATTGGAAGAGATATTAAATTTTTATTTGTAATAAAAAACACATTTTAATAGTGTGTTGCCGTTAACTTTTTTTTATTAAAAATATTACCTTAAAACTATTGGATTTCAATTGTTTTTAAGTTTTTAAATTTATATTACGAAAATGATTTTAAGCTATCAATGAATATTATAGGTTATATCATTCTTGTTTTCAACAGAGATATTTCTTTAAAAAGATTTTTTTTATTTTGATAGACTATTTATTTTTACCTATGCAGGAGGTAATATTAAAGAATAGGAATGCTGTTTTACTGATATAAATAATCACTAACAGATGGTATGGCTAAGTGTAATGTACACATTAATATTATCTATGAAAGAAATCGATTTGGCTTTTAGAGGGTAGTTATACGATTTCACCATTACACTTTTCCAATCTAGATTTTTCGTATTTTAAAACAGTAGTCGCAAATATTCCATGAAAAAGGACGAAAGCGGGCGAATTATAATTTATTTGGAGAAGTGGCAACGAGCCCCGCGCCCCGCCGCCGACCTACCCTTTGCTTTCGCCCTTCGTTACGTACACACACGAACATCACTGCAACTCGTAAACGTTCACTATATTTTTAATTCTGAAAGTGCGTATAATTACATCTAATTACTTAATTACATTACTACATTGTACACATTCTTGATATCGGTAGTCATTTTATAGAGGATATAGACATTAAAAATGTTTTGTTATTTAAAATTTAAGAAAAATATTACAAAAGGTTCTAATAAGTAATATATTTGAAAATTTTATTACAAATATTTACTGATGCTGGCAGAGTGTGGTTAAGTAATTTCCTATTTTTTTAATGTACCGCAATGATCATTTATTTTGTTTTTGAATCGAAGTGGCTTGACAAACAGACGTAATTATCAGATATAAATCATTAACAAAGATGGAATTCCTTTCGAGAGCATCACGTACAGTTTCAGTAAAAATTTAAAAACTAATTATAATATATCTTTATATTACATTATTACTTTTAGTAAAGTGACAAGTAAAAGTTATCATCACTATCTATTGGTCCACTATTGGGCTCAGGCCTCTCTTAACGAGCGCTATTTTTCCCCGTCGTCAACTTGCCAAGGACAAGTAAATAGGATCAATTTAAATATCTGTCTAATACCATACATTGCCTATTATGATAACGTAACATCACGCCTGTAATCCTCGAAGAGGTAGGCAGAGTAGTGTAGTACACTTCCACGTTTCGCCAGTTACGTTTACGCCCCACTATGGAATAGGTGGTGAGTCTATTGCCATACACTGAAAAGAACTCTATATATATCACAGGTAGTTGTGTAAGTACACTTCATCCAACAATTACAATTAAAGATGGATGTATTTAATTGTACATTCTGTAAGTAAATATCGTTCAGTTATCAAAGGTGTACTTAATGGTAAGTAAAAGTAACATAGGTAGATAATTGTGTAATTAACGACAAATTTATCTCGATTCAATAGTGAAGCGAACTGAATAAGCACTGTTGTATACTCCGTGAGTGCATATTGAAGCTGTGTACTGTACACACTACCAACGTTTCTAGGCGTGTGTTATTCTTGCACCACACCACCTCAGCACACGTTGCGCCACGCATGTGCTTATAACTTTGAATAATGACTGCGTTGTTCATATGATATTATATTGTAATGAAACAATAAAACGGCTTGTTAACTTTATATTAGCAAATAAAAAACATTTCCATGATGCGATGTGTTACTTTACGACAAATAGATGAAGTCGTGAGATCCGGTCGGACTGGTCCGCAGCATTGAAGACGAAGCCTGAATAATTTATTGTTATACATACATGCCGTGTATCTCTATACCGTCATTTTTTAAATATCAAACGTTTTAAAGGACAATTAACTTGAATGTTAATTTTTACGACATATGTAGTTGAAGTTTTATAATTGGCCCGCGTTGTTTATTGGCATTGATGTCAAAACTGTGTGTAGTTTTGAAAGTTAAATTTGTATTACAAGTATAAACAAGTCATTAAATGCAATAATTTATAACGTTGTGAATAAAACAGAAATAGGTTTGTATATATAATAGACGATTAAGAGAAGTTTGAGTAGGTTTACTATACAATTATGTAAAACGCAAATAGTACATACATATATATATAAGACAATTATTTACGATGAATACGTCAAGGCAGATGTATCCTAAGCACGTATATGACAATGGGAGATTGTCTTTTTTTTATTTATTTTGACGCAGCACACGTGGCCATCTGATGCCAAAGTCTGCAGAACTTGTGGTATGGTAGCCAGATAGCTGATAAACTACATATAAACACTTTTTATTTTTCGCACCCAGCTACAGAACAAATATGTACTAGTACTCATAACACAAGTAATAATAATAATATCTTGGGACGTCCCCCGCACATAGCCATCTGATCCCAAAGTATCAAGCGAGCTTGTGTTATGGTAACCAGACGGTTGATATACATAATTACATAGATATATATACTTATATAGATATTTTTTTTACCCAGACACAGAACAAATACTTAGTTCATCACACCAATATATATTATGGGTGAGAATCGAACCATGACCCCCGGCGCATCAGTCAGGTTCGCCAACCACTGTGCCAACGGGCCAGTCAAGTGTTTGGAAACTTAATTTATTTATTTTTCACGTAGCTTTTGAGTTGAAGTCCGTAGTTACTTAGCAGATTTCAGTTAGAAACAATCAATCATAGTTTAACACATGTAATGTGAGTTACATTAGTTACAATTTTTCGACCTTATGACGTCTTGTACTACGATTGATTACCTTTCATAAGGCCGCGGTGGAATTGAGAGCCTCGAAAGTAATTGCACCAGTTCGTAGAGACAAGGCTCGCAAAAAGTTAACAATTACTTTATCTGAAGCGATTTTATTGTGCTGTATCATTCAATTGAAGATTTTGAAGTTACCTACATTTTATTTTTTATACTGATTGTTAACTAAAGGTGTTGATTTAAAGAATATGAAATTGATGAAACTTGTATGTGTAGTAAGTGATTAAATAAAATATAAAAAGCCTTTTTTGTTACTTTATTTTAAAAGTGTATATAATATAATGAATATAGAACACAGCTAAATGCCCCGGCCGCCTATGACAGCGTAGGCAGTGCGAGAAGCTGTCTTC
>DVPD01000818.1:0-10299 GCA_018237605.1 Apyrrothrix (Melanopyge) sp. n. Burns01 | reverse complement strand
AGTTTCATGATATGTTTAGTAGTTTTGGTGTGGAAACGTAATAAATAAATTTGGCTTCATATTTATAATATTAGTGAAGATACGAGGAGTATTACTCAATCCTTTTATTTTAGAATTGTTTACCTTTGATTAATGTTATGTTTTCACTAAATGTACGTTATTTTATTATGATTCTGCTTTGCGCTATTAGCCATTTTTCTGTACAACATCGAGGTACGAATTATAAACGTGCGTACAGAGAAATTCCAGTTATGCGAAATGTAAATTGAACTAAACTTTACACAGAATTTAGTAAACTTTGTACCACGAGCGTTACTAGTTTAAATAAGTACTTCTGTGCATTACTTTAAAATACTCATTATTATTTATTCGCAAATCTTTATTCACTGTTACGCTCTATTAATAAATTTGTTACAAAGTATTAATAACTTTTATTTAATCATTAACCTTAATTTTAGTTGTATTACTAACTGTTTTGTGATTGTATGTAAGTATCCATTTACAAACATGTTGCTTTGGCTCCTGGAAGTAAAAAAATATTCATTATACCATCTTGGAAAACTAATATGTAAATTAATTGTGAAAAGTAATAGTTGAAAATTATATTTAGATATAGTAAGTAGAGCAAAAATACATTGTTTAGTTATAGATAATTTTAAAATCACTAATTTTTATGTCTCACGTCTGAGAATTCAATATAGAAATTGTTTTATTTGGCCATTCATCTAAAAGTTACATATTGACTTTTGTCGGTAATGTACTTCATTGTCTCTTTGTTATTCAGTGAAATGGTGAAATCATAAAAAAACTAATTCAGTGTAATATATTAATGTGTATGAAAGTATTTTAGAATTGATTTGTCTTTAACTAGTCTCATGTAAAATAATTATAATGAAGTAAATGAAAACGGCTGTTTAATTCATTTAATATTTTATTTATCGTTTATCACTTTTTGACACAGTCGTTTTTGAAAAATTCTTACAATAAATATTCTTTTTTTGACATGACTAAATTACAAAATATACATCGAACACTAAGAGTAAGCTAACTAACTACATCTAATTTTATCACAGATGGAGGCAGTGATGCCATATTAAGTCACTCTAATAGTTATCGGCAAGTATTTGCCTAACAAGCACAGCCTTATTAGGCCTAACACTTAAAAGTGTATGCACATTACCAATCAATATTTATTTGTATGATATTACAAAATATTTATATTCCGCCCGCTACTCTACGGTTTATTACCGAAGTCTGAGTCCAGCGCTGAGGACATCTGGTAGTTAGGCTATTCACATATTACTTAATCTAAAATTGTTACAATGATAAAAAAATATATTTACAATACGTACGCTAACCGACTAGCCATCACAATTTACACAAAACAGTCACTTGCGGTATATGGAATAATATCACTGCACTATTTCTAAGTATTGGAGTACTTTCACACATGGACGGAGAGCGTACGTGGCGAAGCTCGAGCCGCTGCTTGGTGCTGAGTATGAGAGGGGTGCGGAGGGAGAACCGGGTGCGCTCCGTGAACAGGCGGTGGCGGTAGCACCCCCAAATGGTTTCTAGGATGGTGATGCCGGTGCATAGGTACTGCACCAGCTCCAGGACTTGGCACGCCACGACATCTCTGCTTGTTAGGTACATCGGGTAACGCAAATTTAAGTTTTTCCCAAAATAATTTATCGCCCCAGTGAAGATAGGTATTCGTTTTTAAATACAGTCTTATATCTGGATCGAGATCTTTTTGGGGTACCTCACCTAACAACACTACTATTAACCTTCTTCGCCGATCTCTTAAAACTTGATGATGTGCCGATTTGAATTCGAAGTGACACCACTCAGATTTTATGAAGTTTTCGCTGAGAACCATTATTGTCCGGCGTGATGACTCTACAGCTTGTATTATGTTATCAGCAACATAACCACTGACAGGTAAATCACGGTAATGTAAACAGAGCTTGTAGGATGGATCGCCGCGCTCTAAAACAGGTGCCAACTCTTCGGCAACCCACGCTTCATCCTTAGAACTGTAACTCACAAAAGCGTCGAACATCTTTTCTCTGTCGTCTCTGTCAATGTCATTCGACTGATAGAATAATCGAACTCCGAACTTCGAATGGAACCAAACTCTCATTTCTTGTCTAAATATAAATACCACCATTCCAATAAATAAGACTAATAAGAATGCTCCGAGGGTAGCAACTAGTAGTGGAATATAATCTTGCACATCTTCGTTAGTGATTATAGTTTTTGTTGCTGTTAAATTTCCATTTATACTATTGTTTATACTAGGCATTCCTGTACATATAGTTCCGTTTTCTTCGACTATATTAAAACCGGAATTTGGATCACTGAACAAGCTTTCATTATACATTGTCATTTCGGTATTGTTTCCTTTAGAATAAATACATTTTACGTTGGAAATATCTGTAATCGAGGTTACTCGTTTCGTCCATTCCCGGAACATTTCCGTGTATTCACAATCGCAAGACCATGGATTGTATGACAGAGTAATTGAAGTTATAACAGGATTAATTTGCCACACTGATAAAGTTACGAGTCTGTTGTGATGAAAATGTAATACTTTTAAACGTGCCATGTGATTGAACATTTCTTTGCCTATACTTTTTATTTTATTGTTATTTATGTACAGCTCTCTTAAATTATCCAAGCCATCAAATTCCTGACCTTCAATCACGGTAAGGTTGTTATAATCCAAATGTAGTACTTCAAGCTCTTTCAATCCATTGAATGTTCTATTATGTATCGTTTCAATATTTGATGCATTAAGATAAAGTATTTTCAGTTTCTTTCTTCCGATAAAAGCGTGACTTGGCAAACTTTTTATATCATTTCCATCGAGATATAATTGTGAAGCGTCCATCGGTATTCTTTCTGGTAACATATTTATATATCCTGCGCTTGAGCATTCCACTACATTTGCCGACCATGACTGATCGTGATAACAGGTGCAATTATTTGGGCAAGTCATTTCACAATCACATGCGTCAAAATCACAGCAATGACAAAGTGCGAAACAGTGGAATTCGTATTTACACAAAAATTGGTGGGGCGCGGCTTCTACTAATGGCACATGAGAATTTCCACGATTATACAATAACTTACAGTAAATACTGTCTAAATCCATCAATTTCGGTTGAGTTCTGGCTCTATTTCCCATATTAATTTTTTGTAACCACTCCATAGTGCAATCACATTGTAATGGATTTCCACCAATGAAGAATTCAGGTACTGACTTATCTTGTGGAACCGCAGATATTCTCAATGAGTTAGGGTCCAAACTTGTTATTTTATTTCCGTACAAGTCTACTCTTGTTAAGTTTGGTTTTTTGAAAAACGTGTACGACTGAACCTTAGAAATAAGGTTATCGTTCAAGTATAACATCTCCACAGAATTAGGTATTGCGCTGCCAGTTATTTCAGTTAATCTATTTGAGCTAGCGTCAAAAGTACTGAGAGATAATTGTGATTCGATCTCGAAATAATTTCCAAGTTCGGCAATCCTATTGGCATGTATGTCTAGCCACTGTAATCCAGTCGGTATCATGGCATAGTCAAACCATTCCAGGCGGTTATCTGAAATGTTTAACCATACCAAATTAGGTAACTTGGCGAAAAGTCCACCGATGTCAGTTAAATAATTGCCATCCAGTCTAATAGCTTGTAGGTTGATATTTCCATCGAATGCGCCTGCTTCGATTTTATGTATTTTATTTCTAGACAAATTTAAAATTTTTAACGATGTCATCTTATCGAACACACCTTTGCTGATGTTTCCTATATTATTTTCCGTGAGTCTAAGTCCATACATTTGTTGCATTGTCATGAAAGATGCATTCTCAATGCTCACTATTAAGTTTTCCCCCAAGTCGAGAGTTTTTAATTGCGGTATTTCTTTTAATGCTATAGGTACTTCATCCAATCTATTCCCGTTAATGTGTAAATCTTGGAGCGATGTACAGTTGCGTAAAGAATGCGGGTGGATTTTTGATATGCGATTGCTATCGATCGATAATACTGATAATATTGGTAATCCCATAAATGCATAACTTTCGATATTTGTCAGTCTATTGTTCGACAAAATCAAGGTATGTAAATTGATGAGCGAGCTAAATACATTTTCAGGTATGTGTTCAATAAAATTATCTTGCATCTTTAAAATTTGTAGATTATGTAGGTCTCTGAATAATGCTATTTCCATTTTGGAAACTCGGTTGTGAGAGAAATCTAAAAATACGAGCCTCTTTAGCCCTGAAAACGTGGAAGTGTTTATCCAATCCGACGTAAGTTCATTGTGTGACAAGTCTAACACCAGAAGTTGAAACAGGTCACTAAATAGACCTGGCGCAAGCACTGTGATTGTGTTATTATTAAGATATATTTCTTTTAGTTCCTTTGTATCACTAAATAGCTCAGGAGGTAAACTTGTGAGTTGATTATCAGAAAATCTTACAGTAGTGAGTGATACAAGACCTTCTAAAGCTCTATCTGCTACGGAATTTAATCCGTTTCCTTGAACATAAAACTTTTGAAGTCTTTTCAATCCGGACATAAGACCTGGCGGTAAGGTATCGATTAAGTTCCTGGAGAGGTCTAATACAACAAGATTGTCTCCACATTTTTCAGTTGGATGACGATGTGCAGTCGAAAATTGAAAATGACTAATATCTCTCATTCTATTATTTGTCATATTCAAATGTTCTAGATTTCGCAAAGCACATAACGCTCCTTCAGGAAATATAAGCATATTATTTTCACTAAGGTCGAGTCTTTCTAAATTTGGTACATCTCTAGAAAACGCAGTGGGTGTTATCTCTAAGGACATTGTAGACCAATCTGTATTATGTGTTCGTATTGTTAAATTTCTAAGTTCACGAAGGCCCGTTAGCGCACCGTCGGTGAGGTTACCAATCTTACAGTACTCAATGGTGAGCTCTCTTAACTCTATCAATTGCCGAAAACTCCCAGGTGCTAAGGAGCTTTGAAAGAACAACGCATCACTACACTCAAGACGTAATCTCACTGTGAGATGAGGTTGTATAGCACTGAAGTTAGTATTTTCTAATTCGCTGTTTATAGTCCTTAACCGACATTGTAATGCAACACCGGTGTCTTCATCATCCCTGGTCCATCGGCACTCGTCAGGCGCTTGATAGCGCGCTCCCGTTGTTGCCGACAACGAAGCACTCCAAGAAGGCAAAGCGGCGCTCAACACCAGAATAAAACTCATAAACCACAACGAACACATTTTGTTTCTTTGTACACTTAACTTCACTTTTAACGTATTACATAGTTTTATTTTCTATCCTTTTGCACTAAAAGAAGCATCGTTATGCGAAATAGTCCAATTTATTTATCCATCGTACGAGTGTACTTCACTAGTTGAACCGGCCACTCAACTTGTTTCCCGCGACAGTACTAATTGGACAAGATCGTGCGCCTGCAGCTATTGTGTCGAAAAAACGTGACGCGCGCGCCCGCGCCGAGATCTAGGGTGGAACTGACTCGGAGTCGAACCTGCGCTGCGCTCGCGCACAAGGCCGCGCCGGTTCACGCGTTCCAACAGGTAAATCGACGCCCGGGGCTAAAACGTTCTAACAGCCTCGAACGCTGCATTATGTTCGGCTCTACCCGTTCCAGAGTAGAGCTTGTCAGAAAAATACACTGTACACACACAGACTCAAGCACCACAACACTACAGCGCGAAACCGCTTTTTGTGACGCTTGGACAAGCTTTTGTCGAGTACGTAGGAAAGAGACGGAGAATGGAGCGGGGTGAGGCGTACGGCGCTTGGTGGGGGAGCGTGCCAGCTGCCCAGGTAGTTGGCAGGCAGGCGCATTGCCGCAGTCGCCGCTTGTTAACACCACGTTCATAGAATAGTACAGTACACCTCTGGCAATTGTTGACATTCGCGTAATTATTCATGCTCAATGTGATGGAACGAATTTAACTTGTATCGGCCATAATACTGATCTAATTCTGCTTTTTTTTTCCAACTTAACAGTAGTTTTGGTATAAATTTGGATGGAATTGGGACTCGGTTGCTGCTGTTAATTATTTTTATTATTTATTATATAATATGTACATTCGTATAAAAGATATCGTGACATTAATATTAAAAATAATATCATTTAACGTAAATCAAATTAAATCCGAGTATAAAACATATTCTAAACAGGTCGATGAGATGTACTTGTAGATGTATTTAAATTGACTACATTTTATTTAATGTTTTATTTTAAGTATAAACGGTATATCCTACCGCAACTGACATGCAGGCTTACGTTATGTTATAGGAAATCGATGTATGTATTAAGTAATACAAATAATGGAATAAAATTATTACATTTGGCAGGCTATGTCTAATTTAACGAATTTGTACACAAATGCCTGTCACAATAGTTGTCATTGTTCACGCATGTATCATATGTAAGCGCTCGTTTGTAGTATGATTCAATTTTCTGTACATTTTTATAAAGCCCAAATTTGGCGGCATTGTTAAAATGTTTCGAGATAACTATATCAAATTGCACTTTCTTGGAATGCCCAGTCTAATCTACTTTTGTTTCGGTTTTGCAATCTCGATATAATTTCCCACAGTCCACCACCAGCAACCTATCATCAAATTAAACGTCTGCGCATTATGTGTTTTCCAAAGCCAACAATTTGCTCGACACCGTTTGATTTAACAAATTGTGGCCAACTTTACCATTAGATAACGTTTCTTCTTGATTTATTATACCCTCATAAAAGTCGATTATGTTTTTAGCACTACTGTACAGTTGCGAACCTTCAAACCCATCAATATAATATATTTCGTTTTGGACATTATTATGCCTCAGGTTTTTCATTTTGTAGAATGCACACGGTTCTATTCTAAGACTTCTTATTAATAGATGCCTATTCAAGAGATGGGCAAAAAAATTAAGAACATGTTTAAACCAGATACGCCTCGGTTGTTTTACCTGAATTGGATCAAGCTTTCCATCTGTTACTGCATTGTATTGCCGTCGGATAGTTACATTCGTTACATAAAGAAATGGTACAACTACTTGCACATTCTATGTAATTTTTTAGCCATTATTATTTTTTTTATATGAAAATTAATATTTCCGTTGAGTGTATTTTAAAATAATTCTTCACTTTCGTTTCAATAACACTGCATGCAAACAAAAATATACATTCCTTTGCCTCTTCGTGACATGTTCAAATTACAACATTAGCTGTAACGTTTCAATTAAAGGCAAATTATAAAAGTGTCTAAGTGTTATAAATGTGAATATTTTCAAATATCGATATAAAATGAACCCGCCGCTTAATGTAGCGTAATAAATGGTCGTGATCATAATTTTATTTGGTGTCGGGGTGATAGGAGGACGGTTGGCGAGTCCGTCGCGGCACTATTTATGCGAGGTGCTGCGGCCGCGATCCCGAGGCGCCTTCTATATCTCAATTGCAATAAATTATTTCCTTTGACACCCGAGAAGCGGAAAATTTGCAATCGCACCACCGGTTCGGGCCACAGTATTTGCATCCCTCCTGCTTTATGTAAACAGCGCAAATGGTTTTGTAATGGGAATCGCGTCGTTCGCGTTGTAGCACCGGTTCGATATATCGCGCGGGTCCCACGGCTCGTTTGTCCACATCGCGCCCGGACACGCCGCACAAAAGATCAGCGGGTGATCCCTCCTTCGACTTTTTGTCGTAAGTGGAAGGGCGTACCTTGTCCTACGTTATAAAAGAATAGATTGCCGGTAAATCATGGGTTATTGTGGAGCTCTTTAATGTGGATTGGATGACTGTTATCCGTGGCTCGTTATAACAGAATGTCCGTATTCAATTTACGGTGCTACATGCCGACACGCAACTGACTGGAGTGCACCCCCGCGTGGGCTCATGTGTGTGATGTGGCTCACAGGCCTTTATGATTCATTCAACTAAATTGCGTGCAAATTTATTGTTTCACACAACACCATAAGTAATTGACTCAACGTCTCCGTTTGATTTACGTTAGTACTCTGTTGAACTTTCAACTGGTAATGTTTCCGATAATTGGAAAAAACCTCGTTGTATTGCTCATAAACTGCTTAACATGTTCTTTTTAACTTTTATTTTTACGAGAATGTTTAGTGCTGTTACACGGGAAATCGGGGTAATACTAAGCGAAAGATGGTTGATTTCCGTTGCATTATTAATTTTTGTAATTTCGGTGATTGAAGTCGCCAAGGGGCACGTCTGATGCCGGCGCGACACTTATCTCGATGTCGGCGAACACGTATAATCCATTAAGTCGTCATTTCCACGCCGCTGATCATTCCTCAACCACGCGTCAAACCCGCCCCCGGCTCCACGCACTCCGTATTGTTCGCTACTGCTTTATCTCGCCTCCACCGTCGCGAGCTCCTCAATTAGCTCGTCGGACATTGTCGACTCTAAGACAATAGCTCTAACGACGACAATACGACGATTCAATCCTACTGAACCCCTATCCTGGACGCCTAATGAACTAGTTTGTTATCTAATCGGCTACACGGCCGCCCTATTAATAATTTCCCACATAATTTTCTAATTAACATCCTGCCCGCTGCGAGGGTTTACCTTTGAACACTACTATAATTTAATAATGCGAGACGCCTAGTTAAGGGTAATGAGATAGTTCCATACTTTATTACAAGTATATGCTTCATTCGAATTGTTTTTGTTTCAGGTAAATCGACGTTTTCATCGTGGACTTTTCGTTAAGTAAACGAACAAAAACCCCCGAGGCATACGTTCTGTTATATTTACGCAATACTGTTATTGCTTTCGGCTCTAGCTGCGAACCACTTAACGTTAATCGCATCTTTGAATTAGGTGAGTACTGAAGTTTAATGCGCTCTCTAAACATGAGAGGTTTGTTTTGCCGGCTTATTAACCCTGCAAGGGTTTGTACAATCTAAAGTGAACAGATTAAATACGTGAATAGCGGTGATATTAGTTAAAACTTGGCATTTGACTACGTTGTGATTTTACGAACGCGTTATTTGGATGAGGAGGGAAAGTTTAATAACTTTGATAAGTTCAATCTTATTATAACGGATTAGTAATATGGATGTGAAGTCTTATTCTTTGACAGGTTAACCTAAATAGTTAGCCACTACGTGGTACGAAACAGCTGCACACGTGAACGTGTCTCTCTATAGCTATCAGTATTAACGCCTTCTATACTGACTTCAAACAGTCCATTACTATTAGTTATTACACCATTTTTTAAATGTAGGGATTGAAAACTTATTTATTTTCTTTGTAGCTAGGAACCCTTATATCGAAAGACATTTTCATAAGATTCGAAAGATGATATATCACGTATAATCACGTATATGTAGATATGCCATGCCAGCCGGGACACAGCCGAGTTAACACTGCTGTTTTCTTCAATTATTAAAGTACAAAAAGAAACCAAATTTCGAGTTAGAGATGATGTGACTTAGTATTATTATATTATATTATCTCGCCAAGTTACATTCGGGGCAGTCAAGGAGCCAATTATAGATCCTTACAAACCCGACGTGATTCTTCTGCATTCATCTCTCTTCATATATATTTAATGCTCCGAAAACGTCATGCATATGCATGACGTTTTCGAGACTTCGGTTTCGAGACTGATCATTAGATAATTTTTCATATTCAAAATCAAAGGGTGTACTCGAGCGCTCGTAAAAGTATTATTAGGCTGGGGTTGATACGTATATGAAGTAGAGATTGAACATGTGAGCAGATACCGTCGTAGTGCATCGGCTCGCGGCGCGGTCCATTTGGCGAAAGGTGACGCACTCTGCTCGTGCGTCACGGCAATCACGGCACCTGGCCACCGGGACTCACGGGGTGCGGCACACGAGTGCCATGGAGTAAGAGATACACCATTAATTATATATACCTAAATAAAATTCTGCTCACAGGGTTTATTATTGTAATTTTAACATTCATTATGCAACGTAAATATATGTATAAAGGTTTTTGCTATTTCTTGTTTTTTTTATAGATTTTATGTAGGGTTTTTATGAAAACTGAAATTTATGTATATGTAGTTTAATTACATTCACTACACTTTAACTAGGTACACATTAAAGTAAGTACAATTAAAATATTGACTATATTGTATTAATTCTATTTTATGCTATTTCTAAATCATTAACTAAAGTTAGTTATAGCCTAGTGGTATGAAATTCAGCCTCTCACTCCGGGAGGCCGGGTTCAAATCCTCGCGCGCACCTCTTTACAAAATG
>DVPD01000817.1:0-10299 GCA_018237605.1 Apyrrothrix (Melanopyge) sp. n. Burns01 | reverse complement strand
CAAAACATATTTTTTACTATTAAAAGTAAATAATGAGCTACTCAAACGTTATAAAAATTAAATTACACGTCATATTCAATGCTTATGTTAATTAAATTGATAACTATTAAAACTTGTCTATCATTATTAATATTATTTGTATTTCTCTGTATTGCTGTATTAATATTATTTGTATTTCTCTGTATTGCTGTATTAATATTATTTGTATTTCTCTATATTGCTGTATTAATATTATTTGTATTTCTTTGTATTACTGTATTAATATTATTTGTATTTTTCACATAATTTCATATAATCAGTAGTAATGAAGGATCAACTTAACTAACGAATTGGGTAATGCTGTAATGTCAGTATTAAGTTATGTGACTAAAAAATAAATAAATAAACTTAGTTATAATTAAAATGTAGAAGTAACGCCGTAGTACATAAAGGCAATTTGATTGTTAGTAGAAGTATTCATTTCGTTGAAAGCCAATCTCAAACAACTGAAAAAGGGGGTTTAATTACGAAAGAGCCCTCCAAATTTCAAACACGCCTACAATACAGATACCACTGGACAGTCCTGCTGCGTTCAACGCGAGAATGATAAAAACAAACTTGGGCTCGGGGCACGCAAGCCTAACTTTGGTGTCAACAAGAGCAGGCTAGTCGTAGTATTATACGCTGTCATTAAATACTATGAGCATGACAATGCACACAATCATTTTATTTTAGTGAAAGTTAAGTTAAATCGCCACTAAAAAATCTTAAAACAACGTACGAAACAGATAAACTTCACCACTTTTCATCATCATCTTAAACCAGTTTTCAGCATCATCTGAGTTGACTGGTAGAAAATGACTTTTGGCATTAAGTCCGCCCTTTGTTAACAACAACAAAGAATAAATAAATAAATAAATCTACGTTAACTTGATACTGGGTGCAGAACACAAATCGAATGTCAATATGTTAAAACATCATGCACTAGAAACTTTACAAAGATGACCAGCAAATTGTCCTCACAGTTTTTGAAGCATAATATTAATATTTTCTAAAAGTTATTACGAACCAAATAGGTTCATGTCCGTCCTTAAGGAAAAATACGCGTGTAAGTCGTTGTGTGAAAAATTATGAGCATTTTCTAACTCTTGTCGTTTCGTGATTATAAATATATCACCAATTAGTTACCTTCGATTTAACACCATTCAGTGTTAAATACTCAATTAACTTTTGCATCGATGGACGGTAAAGCGGCATATCTAATAGCTGGCGTGGGATTAAGCTGTACAAAATGTATTATCCAATTATAACTACTTACCTCAATAGAAAATACTATTATCCAATTGGAAGTGAAGGAAATTATTTGTCCTTGTTACTGGCTTAGAAATAGGTCAATATTGCAAAAGTAGCAGGCGTAACATCACGTCTATAAACTCCGAAGAGGTAGGCAGAGGACTATATAACACTCCCACGTTTCACCACTTACGTTAACCTATTGCCATACACCTAATACTAAGTTAGAAAAACCCCATAGCACCCGACCCGGATTTGAACCAAGAACCTCTCGATCAGCAGTCACGCTTGCAAGCATTGGTCCAACGAGGCAGTAATAATGACGATTATTCAGATCAAACTCATTGTTGTAGTATATAGCAATATTCGTAGCAAAATTATTCATGTCTGCGAAATAGCGCAAGGTGCGTCGACCTCAAGCCAACCATACATGCACACTTGTAAGAACAAGAGGCAACTTGCCGGACCACCTCATATCTGCCTATCTTTAATCTATATACCATACCGAATATCATTTGCTGCTATCGTTTTTATAGACATATCATTTACATTGTGTAACAAAAACGCATATTATCATTTGAATGTTATTAATTAAAGGTAGTCGTCGTGCATTCGCTAATACATCTTAATAATTACAACATCTGATGATCTTTAATAGTTTTTCAAATAAATCCAGAATTATATTTTTGTGAAGACCTTCAATATTTCTAATTGTTTCTTATTAATTCTGCTTATAAGAAAAAAAGTACTATGCATGATTACAACTAAGAGGGACGCTGGACCCTCAACACAGCATAAATCACTATAACAAAATTAAAAAAAAAAAATTTTTGCTGGGCGTGTACTTACCCTTAATGAGGATATGTTGACATACCTCACCATAAGTCTCACAACGTTCTATTAGTGGAAGAAGGTTCAATAAATGATTTTGCTTTGCGTATATCTTAGGGATGGTGTACGATGGTTTTCAATATTTATAATATTTAGCAAGCTGATACTATTGAAATTTCTATGTAATTTATACATCACGACCTCGTTAATATTTTGTAAAATATATACGCCCGTGTGTGTGTGTGTACGAGGAAGCTAATTATCATGGCTAATTTATAACCAACGATGTTTACACACAGGCGACCGCACATAAACCGAAATAACCATTTAATTAGTTAATTGCCGACTACACTCAATTATCTTACGTAATGACTACATTTCGTATTTACTTTGAGTATAACAGTTCTGTTGATAAATATATACCCTTTCCAATTATAACGTAACATCACGCCTGTAATCCCCGAAGAGGTAGACAGAGGAGTGTAGTACACTCCCACGTTTCAACAGTTACATTTACGTCCCACTATATCCCACGAATAGGTGGTGAGTCTATTGCCATACACCGGGCACATGAGGGGGTTAAGGCCATAGTTTACCGCGCTGGCCAAGTGCGTGTTGGCAGACTTCACACACCTTAGAAAACATTTTTTTTAACTCTAAGGTGTGCAGGTTTCCTCACGATGTTTTACTTCACCGTTATAGCAAGTGATATGTAAACTTAAAACGCACATTTTGTAAAGAGGTGCGCCCCAGGATTGGAACCCGGCCTCCCGGAGTGAGAGGTTGAATTTCATACCACTAGGCTATCACTGCTTTATAGTACTGTTTAATTTTATATTACTGTTACATTTATACTTTGCAAGTTAGCTACGATTTTAAGGGAAAAAAATATTTTAAATGCCATTACAGCAGGGAGGTCACGGTGGAGATCATATATATAAACACTTATGAAACTTAACAGTAACACTATCGTCCAAGTTCAAACAAGTAGGGACAGCTTGGAAACCGTAGAAGTTGACAGCGTCTATAATACTATAATTATCGAACAACAATGATCATTAGCCACTTAATCTATTCGCTTCTCTAACAACGTGTAATAGTAATGTATTTATCAGTTCAAACCTTTTAATGTATTGTATTATTCGTAAAAGTGCTCAGTCCATTATTGAAATTGTGAACACAGCGGTCTTTAATAAAATACTCTTGAATAAATGCCTAGTATTCATCACGGACAGCATTAATCAAACTATTTGAACATTATTTTCTCTTCATTGCTCAGTTTCATCACGATTTCGCGCTTATTAAATACGTTCAATTTTAGAAGACATTTCCTTGCTGCCGCCTAAAAGTCTTGCCCAGCCTAGCGTACAGAATGTTATAAATGACTAAATATATAAATAGATCTTGTAATAAATTTATTTCGACAGAGAAATTGTTTTCTACAAAACTGGTTGCTCGGTAATTGTATGGGAGTTCCCAATAAATGATATCGGAATAAGTGACACATGCCTACTTGGTTCCAAACTTGTCGGAACCAGTGCGTTAGCGGCTAGATATCTGAAAAACAAAATACACATACCTACTTACCAGCCAATGCTCTCTTTTGCCTTTCACAACTGGCTTCTAAGTCCGTTTTGTAGCCCTACTGTCATTCATCTAGCCTACATGTTCAAACTATCTAAGTATCTGTTTCTTAAACTGAACCACGGCTATACGATTAACACGTGTAATTATGTATATACATTTATAAATAAATACTCGCAAAGATAAATTTACACTCAAACTCAAACATTTTCGGGAGTGGGAATAGAAACCACTGCACCTCAGATCAACCCTGATCGTCAGTAATCATTAGACTGAAAGGTCAGACTCTATCAACCTTTCTATCGTTCCACACTTGGATACAGTTATGATATCAGAAGGGAAAGGGGAATGACAGGTCAACGAAACCGAATATTTTATTAAACGGATCCGTAGTCCAACACAAAACAAGTATAATTTATCTACCTAGTCATATCCATAACAATACTCGTGTCGTTGTAACGTGGGGGCTAACAACCGACCCAACCCAAATTGTATATAATAAATTAATTATCGTCCTAACCCCCGCCCGCCCAAATTGCGTCCTTCAAAAACAACAAATATAATGGTTGCCTTTGTTTCATTTAACTGAGTAAACGACGACTAAAATGTTTATTAGTGATTATTGATAAAACATTTTCAATTGAGTATAGAAAATACCGTATCTAGGCCATAATGGTTGAGCAAAGAAAAAAGGTGTCCGCGAAGTTTACGTTTCCCGCCAATAGCGTTAGAGGTGGCGTTGGTAATTTTCGTTCGTAATTTTAGTTTTTATTATCACAAAAACGGACTCTTTCTCTTATTTATGTATACAAAACGTGTATAATATTGTCTTTGATTTCTTTGAGCGATCTCAACGTTCTTTCATTTTTGGTGGGTCCTTGACCACATAGGGAAGGTCTCCAACGTCCGCAATCGGACTTTATCGCCCTGTTGAAGTCACACTACTTTAATTGATTCCATATTAGTGCCAGGTTAGAAGTTTTTAAATCAATATAGCTTTTTGCTCAACCCTATTCCATAATTTCTTTTCTATTGTGATTTCCATAGATTTTTCCGAGATTGTCCTGTATTTTCGAGTCGAAAATAGGAGACAATAGAATTGTCCCCGAAATATTCCAAACATGTATGAGCTGTGGTTGATTACATAATATCGAAACGGAGATCATACCAAGTTGGTTCTCTTGTGTTATTTTGATAACTGTCACAATGGTGAACATGCCAGTCTGCGACGCGAAGAGTTCTGAGTTTAATTTCCGGCCAAGCAGAAATCTGAATTTTGTATTTAGATATCTGTTCTCGATGTTATGTTATATAATTGCATATTATGTACATAATATGTATCTATATAACATAACATCATGCCTGTATTTCTCCGAAGGAGTATGTAGATGAGTCTAGATTCCCCACCTTTCGCTAGTTATGTTATACGTCTCACCATGGAATAGGGCGTGAGCCTATTGCCATACACCGGACACAAATCAAGATTTGGTGCTGCTACTAAGAGTTTCGAGTCAGAAAACCCGAAGAATGTATTTCCCGGTCCAGGGCTCGAACCCAGGTCCTATTACTTGTCGCGCTAACAGTCGTGCTTGCAACCATCAAAACAACGAGGCAGTCAAGTAAATTTTTTAATGTTTAATGGTGGGATCCATGAAATAGGGGGTAAGCATATGAGTACGCATACGAGTATGTGGGAAACCGAATGTGGACGTATTTATAATTGTCTTAAATAAAGTATATCATTTCGTTACCTAATGTGGACGTATTTGTAATTGTCTTAAATAATGTATATCATTTGGTTGCAGATTCGGTGAGGATGTAGGAGCAATGTGCGCGCCGGCCGCAGCGGCGCTTCTGCTAGCAGCGCTCACAGCCTTGCCATGCCGCGGTAAATATTCACAATAAATGTAGATTATAGATTAGTACTAGAAGTAGTATACCCGAGCTAAATGGATTGACAATATACGCAAATTAGCTGGCGTCGGTTGGGTACGAAGTGCTGAAGATCGAGTTGAGTGGCGTACTGCTATGTATAGCTATTCGAAAGGCCTATTTATAGTAGTAGACAGAAAAACCGGCTACAGATGATGATTGTAGAAAGACAGTAGACGTCGCAAGAAGTTTTTACTGTTGCTATTATAAAACTAAGATAAACAATAATATGTCCAAAAATGATTTGTGATTTATCTATACACAAAACATTGCATAGAAGATAAACAAGAAACAGAATGGCAGACATACAATTTAGTCCTTAACATATGTTTTGTAATTTGTAACTGGATATTATTTATCAAATGGTTAATTGGCGTGCTCCTACGTTTAAATGTACGTGTAAAATAACATACATGACCATTTATAAAATGGATTGATCAAAATTTATTTGTCCAGAAATAATAGACCATTTGATCAACATCAACAAAAATGAAATTTTTACCCAAAATCTTTTTTTTTACACCTGACCCCCCTGATTTAAGTCACATTTATTCGCCATTCGAGTCGATATCGTGTATGTTAATAGCAAAAGTCATTTGCAATACACCTTGTTCGTCCTGTCATCTTGGTTTGGTCCTACTAGGACGAGGTATAAAGCATTTTTCATGTCAATTATTGAGTTTTGAATATACCATTTAGCAAAGGCTTACAAAGGCTCGCAGGTGCTATAATACTTAATTTAAAACACGATTTATAACCATTTAGGAAGCTGTTCGGATTTTTAAAGAGAGCCGTCTCTTGGCGAGGTAATAAAAAATCGTTTAACAAGATTCCAGGTTCCGTTAAAAGTGCAAAAAGTGTATAATGTCCAAGTGGCAACCGTCAGTTCATTCTTTGAATAATTTCCAATTTTCACGTCCGTTAATAGACTGGCATTTTTGTCGGCTGCAACTGTTATAGATTAATTTTCAAATACGGAATACAGGTGAGATGGAAAATTAAAATTATATACATGAAGTAATAAAACGAATCCCAAGGTTTTTATTTGGCACCAAATTAATTAACGAGCAATGATAATGTCGTTATTTCAGAGTTACTAAGTTTTTACTAAGAATATTTTATAACTTAAATATAATGATTGCATGTCGAATTATTCTACTTGGTTACAGTTAATTCAGGATTGGTTCGGTTGGATTGGAACGTATTCATAGCATATATGAACCTGTTAAAATATTTTTTAATGTGCATTGACACGCAAACGTAATAGTCATTTTGTAGCCAACTTTTATGTTTGAGAATGAGAATGTAATTAAGAACATGTGTTTATTACCATAATTTTATTGCAACGCTACTTTATGGAAGCGAGAACTGGGTATGTCAGAAAGATGATGAAAGCAGAATAAACGCGGTCGAGATGAGGTCGTTGCGCCGCATATGTGGCTTGACACTCACCGATCGCGTTCGTAATTCTGATGTACGGAAGATGCTTTGCATGAAAGAGAGTATCGGTGTAAAAATGAGAAAAGGCATGCTCCGATGGTTCGGACATGTTGAGAGGATGGCTGATGGAAGAATGACAAAACAGATATACAATGCGAATGTGGATGGACTCAGGTGCCGAGGGAGGCCAAGACTCACCTATCTGGACCAAATAAATCAAGTCCTAACTGATGAGGGAGTTAGAAGTCTCCGAAACCGGCGTGTGTGTATGAAGAGAGTGATGAATGTGGAAGCACGTCAGGTCTGTAAGGATAGGGATATTTGGCACTCTGTGCTCTCTGCCAACCCCGTAAGGGACCTGGCGTGAGGATATGTATGTATGTATGTATGTACGAGCGAAAAACACATTGGCTTACGAAATTTATATTATTATAATAGCATTTGAAATGCTGGCAATAACGTTTGTGAATTAAATAATTATTGAACGCAAAAAAGTCCTCTAAATAATCGATATTTTCAGGGACTTGAAGTTGCAAATACGCAAATTTGAAATTGAAATGAATCACTCTTAAAGTTGTTATTTAGTTACTTATCCTCCATGATCAACTATCTAGCAACGACATCTAATTAGCCTCACAGAGGTAGACAGTGCTTAGGCTTGAAACATCTCGAACCTTCTGCACCGCACAATCTCAGCTTCGTTCGCTCCAGTCACCACTCTTTTGTACATGTTATTAGGCGGCTATATCTTCAAATTTGCATATTTCGGCAGTAAAATTAATTCGAAGATTTGGCCGCATCTTCCATCCAGACGGGGGCGTCTTTGGGGGTTGTTTTTGGATTTGTGCATTTGGATTGAGTTGTACCAATATGAAACATTGTCTGGGATGGACCTTTTTCATTACGCATTTTTGTTCAATTTAAACTTTTTTTTGGGGTTCTAGACATTAAGTTAAATCTTTTTTTTTGAAGTATCGTCATCAGCCTGATATAGGCTTAGATATAGGCCTCCTTTATTTATAGGGATTATAGACAAATATCCCTCATATTTGTCTATAATCTAAGTCAGCCTACGCTGCTGCCCGTAGGCGATCAGGAAAATGTTAAATTTAAACTTCAAAGTTTCATTGTAGTAATTATTAAGCATCTGCTTGAATTTTAGAAATCAAATGAGTACTTCACTTATGATATAACTATTTCAGATGTAATTATACCTATATTATTCCCTATACTTGGAGCGCGATTAAATACTTCCGTTACAGTCAGAACATATTTATTTATAAACATACTACACTCAAGCTTTTCTGCCGACCTCAATGAACAAGGAGCATGCGAGATCATAAATATTTTAACATGCATTAAAAACATATTCAGCTCGTGTGCATACATTAAATTTAGTGTAATGCCATCTAAATTTCTTTAAGACGGCGTAAAATTTAAACGGTCATGCATGAAATTTATAATTGCCTCTAAAAGCGAAACTAGTTAAAGGAGATTTGCATTTGATCCCTATTAATAACAATAACAAACATAATATCAAGCCGTGTAAACTGAGTGTGTGAGACGAGCACGATGCGATCGGAAATAATAGAGTGGACTGCAAAATGACCGTAACCCATCTTTTTCTGCGAGGAGAGCCGTGTGGAACAGTGGAATGATAAAAGTGTAGATGATGATGAGTAAGATTGAAGTGATTTTCAAAAACGATTATCATTAACCGATGACCATACAACAATACATACTGCGTAAAGTAATTAAATTGGCAGCACTAACGACAGTTTGTCCTAATAACGGATAGTTAGCTTATACAGTTGAAACAAGATATTATGCTGATATAAACGAACATACGGTTGAATTCTTGTAGGATGGTATTATTGGTCAGCGATTAACAACAATAGGATGTCTAAGCGATAACCTATGATCAATAAAACGATGACTGTACAAAGTGGTCGTGTCATAATTAAACACGACGACCATTAAGAAGACGATAGTGTCGCGCCATGTAAACCATCGCAAAGCGTGCAGACTTATGATAATAGCAGTTAAAAGGCGCACTACAGCCTCGCCCGTTAGTATTAATCCTTACAACTAATATTAGCAATAAACACCCCTTTTCGGCTAATTATGCTAAGATGTTCCGCCCGAAGTTTGCAACGTCTGGAGCAAGGATTTGAGTTCTTGAGTTCGGAGATTTAAAAAAAATGTCTTTGATGTATCTTTTAATGGTTTATTTGTGGACAAGTAAATACTTTTAAATTTATATAAACAAAATAAATCATAACAAGTGACTCACATGACGGTGAAGGCGTATGTGAATTTATTTCAATGAATGCGGAACTGGACTACCTATACGAGTGTGAGTAATGCTTGTTCGGACAAAACGATTTTTTTTGTCTTAGTGTAGAATGGCATAATGGAATCGCTAGCATCTAAGCTTGAAATGGTATGAATGCGTAGCCAGAACTGAATGTATTCCTCCTATAGGAACTGAGATACAATAGGATGTATCTGTATTATGAAGTAAATATAAATTCAACATTTCATACTTATAAATACAAATTTAAATTAACTTACACTGTATCGTGTTCGGGGATAGCGATGTTATCCTTAAGAATTGAAAACGTTAATCTTGTCGATTGCATTAAATCGTTCAATGATTCGATTCAGTAAAAACGATAATACTTGGCAAAAGATTTCTTTTAATAAATGTTTATCTGTAAGAGTTTCTTCACTTACTTGCACAAAACAGTCTCATTGCCACTGTCGAATAGCCCGGCTTTACCCCATCTCAAGGGCAACTCCATAATGACGACCCCCCTAGCACCCCACAGGCAAAGTCGGCTGCCGCATTCGCTGCTCATCATCCTCTCCACTGAAAACGCTGGCGGTGACGTCAGATGGAGAATCTGGAAAGAATTGAAATGTTCGAACTTAATCAAACGCCAGTTTTACAGATTACTTGTTATCTGTATACCTACTTATTAATTTTTTAAAGATATTATCTGTGAATTCCAAACATCATGCTATATTTTTTTTTCGAATTAAAAAAAAAAACCACTTACTATAAGAAATCAATAAATTAAAAAATGTTCATTATTTTTACAATTTTTTGGCGGTAGTTCGAGACGTGATTCAAGAAATGTTTATCTGACAACTTCGTAGCCTTACAGTATCAAGCGAACAAACAGTCACTAGATTTTTATAGATTAAGAAAAATACACCACTTTTAGGTTTCAAAAG
>DVPD01000816.1:0-10301 GCA_018237605.1 Apyrrothrix (Melanopyge) sp. n. Burns01 | reverse complement strand
TTTTAAGTTTAATTTTTCTGGTACAGCAGATGACACGCAAGAAAAGGGTAATATTCATTGTGCTATTGTACTGCAAACGTTATATTCATACAATATATTGCTGAAGTATTCTCTGTACTACCTGACTCGTTGGTCGTTCTAGTTGCAAGCACGACTGCCAATCGAGAGGTCCTGGGCTCAAATCCCGGTTTGGGTACTATTGGATTTTTGTAACTAAAATTTTCTAGTAGTGGCTCTGAGTCTGGATTTGTGCCTGGTGCATGGCAATAGACTCACTATCTATTCCATAATGTGTCGTAAATGTAACTGGCGAATCATTGGAGTGTACTAAGCTTCTCCGTCTACTTCTTCAGGGATCACAGGTGTAATATTTTTTAAATTATATATTCTGTATATTATTAATCATTTTACAGGGGAGAACGAAGAAATTAAATGGCTTGAGTGTGAGCAAGTTTTACCAACAGACGAACAGTTGAAGAACTTTGATGATGTTGTCACTCATGCTAGAATGTTCACTTATGGAGATATAGAAATTGGTCATGTTTTGCTGGATAAATCTCAAGTGGATGACAGTTTAGTTGATGAACACAGTGATCTTGTATCTGGAAAATATGAGGGTAGGTATGTGAAGGTATTATATGAAATTCTTTCTCTAGTCCAATGGATACAGCTGTGACTGCTCAAAGTATAGTCCTGGGTTGATTCCCTGGATCGGGCAAATTATTATTGGGTTTTTCTAACTTCATATTTCCAGTTGTCGTTTGTTGTGTGCATTTGTGTGTGGTGTATGGCAATCGGCTAAGCCCCTATTCTACGAGATGTAGGTTTAATATAACTGGTGAAAAGTAGGAGTAATACATTGTTATGTGTGATGGATAAAAATGGAAGGTTATGATTTCATTTTATGATAAAATTAAACCTCACACCTATAGTCCCAAAGAGGTAGGCAGAGAAGTGTAGTAAATACCCACAATTCACCATTTATGTTTATGTCTCATCATGGAACAGGTGGTGAGTCTATTGCTATGCACCGGGCACAAATCCAGACTCCGAACCACTATTAGTAATTTTACCTAGAAATTCTAATTAGAAAAATCTATTGTATCCTATAAGGGATTTGAACTCGGGAGTTCTCAACCAGCAGTCACACTTGCAACCACTCAACCAACGAGGTAGTTGATCTGTGATTTCATTCTGTTATGTCTCCTTAGAAGAGGTACTTATGTTTGTTTCAGGTGGTCTTAAAATATGGGAATGCACATATGATTTGATAGAATATCTAATAGAGAACAAAAGTAACATAGTTTGGGAAAACATGAAAGTTTTGGATTTAGGATGTGGAGCTGGTATATTGGGAATTTATGGTTTCCTCAATAGATCTTCAGTAACATTTCAGGATTATGTAAGTAATTAATAACAGGATCAAACATGCATTTTTCTTTAATTGTGTTTTCTGAACAAAAGGGTCATTACATGTGATTTAGAGCACAGAATTGTTATTGTAATATTCCTGATACATTTTGAATGCACTAGACATTGCTGGTTCGTAATATAATTTACAAGAACACATTAGCTGTGTAAGTGGTATTCCAATTGTTAATAACAGTTAACGGTTGGACAAAAAAAACCATAGAAAATGTATCTAGAAAACTACACACAAAAATAAAACCATTTCAAGTTAGGTTATCACCTCATATCAGTAACATACTAATTAGTAAAGTATTACAGTAAGTTGCTTATCAGTAAGATTCTTTGTTATGTAAAGTAGCTAATTTTAGTTTAGTAATAAAATACTCATGAAAATTGTATTCTTATCAACTCCATATATATTTGGATTACATACATTATAAGTCTATTCAAATTTCAATTATATTGGTTTAAATCCATCTGGTAATAGATTTGCACCTTGAGGTTTGAAACAGAGTTATCCGGTAACACATACAGGAAAATATTGTGAGAAAAGCAGTACATCTTATTTATTTATTTAGTGAATACCTCTAACATTACAGGCTAGGCCCAAGTTGTGACTTTAAGTATTCTAATAATATATTACATTATTATTTTAATACATTAATGTATTATTATCATAAATCTATAGTGACACAACATTAATAAAAAACGTAACATCATGCCTGTAATCCCCAAAGAGGTAGGTCGAGGAGTGTAGTACACTGTCATGTTTCACCAGTTATGTTTACATCCCAATATAGAGTAGGTGGTGAGTCTATTGTCATACACCAGGCACCAATCTAGACTCTAAGCCACTACTAGAAATTCTAATTTTTAGAAAAATCCAATAGTACTTAACCCGGGTTTTTAACCCGAAAAAAAGAATAAAATGAACAAAATACATTAAAATTAATATTATTGAATTATAATTATAGTAAATGTGACATTCATGAACTCATTCAGTGCACACATGAATAATTAGACATGAAATAGAATTTTTCACAATGCTTTCTAACATATGTGAAATGTGGCCAACCCACACTTGGCCAGAGTAACAGACTATGGCCTTATTCCGAATAAGGGCCCAAATCCAACAGTGGAACATTGTAAAGTTAATAATAATGATTAATATATAAATGTTCCATACTCTAATGTGTAATTGAAATATTTATTTGTAGAATAATAGAATATTAATATATAAATGTTCCATACTCTAATGTGTAATTGAAATATTTATTTGTAGAATAAGGAAGTTCTAGAACAAATAACAATACCTAATGTGTTGTTGAACATAGAAGAAGACAGGGAAGCTGAATTAAGTAAATGTATGTTTTACTGTGGCGACTGGGCATCATTTAATGAGAGATTGCCCAAGAATGAGGTGTTTGATATCATACTCACATCTGAAACTATTTACAATGTACAGAACTATGATAAACTCATAAAATTAATCATCCAACGGCTGAGTAAAAATGGATCAGCTTATTTAGCTGCTAAAACATATTATTTCGGTGTTGGAGGGGGCTTAAGACAATTTGAAGCTAACATTGAGAAAACAACCATGTTGAAAAGTGAGGTAGTATGGAAAAGCACTGGTGGCATACAAAAGGAAATAATAAGAATAAATCATTTGAATTATTTAAATTATTTTATTTACAACATTATTAACACTTACAGGCCATTACCATAAATAGAATAATATTCATTGGAAGACATTTTGTTCGTAAATACAATATAATTCTTTGAAATGTGTAATTTTTCATAATGCTTACAAAATAACTTATGTCATGTTTTTAAGGAAAGAATGATTCATTTCACACCTATCAAGTCTTTATATGAGCTTCATAAATAGAAGTCTCCACTGCAACCTGGCTGTCATTGGAGGTGGCTCACTAAGATCCTGAATAGATTTGAAACTAGTCAGTCTAGCCCAAAAAATCATACAAGAATTAAACTGGTATATAATCATGTACATATATATTAAATGCTTAATGGTATAATTTTAAACAATAATTGTAAATATATCATTTCAACCTTGATTTAACATTTTTTCCTACATTATAAAAACAAAACAAATGTATACAAAAAAGCAAGATTGTACATAAAGTCTAAGGAGAAAGTCTTTCGTAAACCCAGCCGTCTTCACCTTTATGTAACAGCTTCCCATCAGGCACCTCGCCGGGGAGAGGTTTCCTGAACTTGATCCTGTCATGCAGTCTGTCCCTCTGCCCTTGCCAGAATTCCACAGTTCTTGGGCGAATTATGTAACCACCCCTATAAGAAAGATAAACCACTGAATTTTTATTTGAATATTTATTGAACATAATGATAACTGTCTAAATATTTCACTTCTGGAGCTTTTAATAATGGAGAACAATGGGAAACGACAGAAACAAAACCAGTTTCCATGAAGTGTGCTAAAATGTGTAAAACCATCATGACAGTATATAGAAAGATTTTATAATACATTTCGTGTTCAATGTCCAAAATGAGCAGAACTGCATTGTAAAACTAGTGGCATTGTAACATGTTATTAAACATTAACAAACTGAAATAACTGATAAACTGAATATTAAAGGAACAGTGAAATTTTGAACTACTACTGTTAATATAGACAAATTAAACTGTACCAGTAACTAGGCTTGGGAACCTCCTTTCCTGGTATCATGTATTCGACTTCTAGAAATTTCTCTCTTTCACAGAGAATGTCTCTAGACTCAATTGGTGTACTTTGATAGCTGGTACACGCTGCTATCTGGCTTGGTACTGGGCGCGAATGAAAATACTTTGTGGACTCTTCTTCTGACAGCTTCTCAACATGCCCTTCTATCCGTACTGATCTATTCAGCAGTTCCCAGTAGAAAGCTGCAGCTACATTTGGGTTCTCACTCTAGAATGTACAATATATAAATACATAGATAATAAAGATTGTTTATCAAACATGAAGCTAGTGACAATGAAACAGGATAAACATGTTGAGACAACTCATACAGGCATTCTATCAAAAACTAGGAAGGGCCTGTGTTGTGACAAAACAGCCTAAAAACATATATAATTAAACAAATTCTTAAATAGATAATTTTACAGCAGCTCACAGAACTGATGCCACCATAGAATTGTATATGACTATATATAACAATTTAATTTGACAACAAGAAGTACAACATACCATTTCCTTAGCCTTCCTACTCCCGTAATTAGTGAAGAACTTGAAGCCATCCTTCCCATAACCTTTGCATAGGACAAACCTGGCCGATGGATATCCATCCCTGGAAAATATGTGTATAGATTTATTAACAGTAAGTACACATAAATAAAGATTTGAATATATTAGTGCAGTGCTGGCTATAGCCAGTTCTGAAGTTAACACAAGAATCAAATTATTCATCTTAGATGTACTAAATTTCCCAAATACATTGTTACAATTAGTATAGTGTTCAATAGCATAAAGTTAATAAATGAATGCTATTACTAAATACTAATTATTTATCAATGGACACTATCCTCACAAATATTACCTTTACATACAACTAACTAAAATGTCTATTAATTTAATATTTGTATATTCTTTGGCAGTTGATTAGATACCTAGAGCTTTTTATTGTCACTCATAATTTATGGTTTAAATTTTTCAACTGTATAATGTAAAACTATAATCTCATTGCATAGTATCTTAGTTTTTTTTATCATTCAATCCACCTCGAAAATAACAGTATTAAGTGGGCCCAATAAAAGTATATACATGGAAGAAAGATCATAACAATATAACATTACATAATAATATTAAAAAGCATTTATGGCTCAGTACTCTCTGCCTACCCCATAAGGGACCTGGTGTAACGATATAATAATAAAAATACCAATAACAAAAGGCGGTTTTACTTAGAAGTAGTCGCCAAGCACATAGCATTGGGTTCAAGGATTTCTTTCTTGGAACAAGCCTCTTCAAACCAGGCCTTAAACTGCAAGAATGGTTCCTTGGCGACTAAATGTTTCTCTAAAAACGTTTCATCTTTTTCTTTGTATTTGAGCCTCATTCCTGAAAAAACCATTTTCATTAACGAAACTTTACAAAAACATCAATTTTAATTCGAACAGATTTACTTTTATTAGAACTAATTACACTTCGTAAAACGTTTAATTTAACGAGTTACTATTTTCTAATTGATAAGTATTGATAGTTTCGTACCTCCGATGTCAATGCTCATGTTGCGAGATTTAAATATATTTGTTTTATAGAACTGAAGACACCTAGCGCCCATGGACTATGAAATTCGTTTAGCCGTTTGCAGCAGAATTGTCAGTTATATTAAATTTCTTTTATAGTACTTAATTTACATGAAAGACCAATTAATTTGATAAAAATACTTTTGTAGCACTATTTTTGTTACATTTGTAATGTAATCTCTCGTCAGTTTTTTTTGCGCGCAAGTCGACTTCCAAGTCCGCCAACCAGTCACTTCATAAGATTACAATTTGTTATTGCTAACCTAACCTCACTTTACTTTTCTACATCTATAATACAACTAGTCCGTCATTTTTCTCAACCACAAACGATACAACTCCGTATTATTTTTGGAATAAAGCAATAGTTAAATAATTGTGTTCGTTCTGCTTTCTGCTACAATCGCAAAAATTAAATGTTCTATTTAGAAAATTTTATAACTATAACATTATCAGTTAACGAAACTGATTACGTATTATCATATTTAACTTAGAATTAAAGGCTGCATAATGTAATAAACACGACTTTATTTTCTTTCGTTTACTTATTAAATAACCCGACAAGTACGAGTTCAACTCGCGTGAAGATAGTTCCGTATGTTGATTATCTAGGTCCCGTAAGTTCTTTTTATTCTAAATTTCCTGTTATATGTGACCTCTATACCACGAATAAATGTTTTAAATCTACAAATTTAACACTGTAAATGAACAACATGTTCTCCTATACGAATATACGGGAAAATATATTAACCAACTGAAAACGTAAGATTGTTCGTATAACATTGCAATGTCAAGGAATTTACCGTTTTTTTAAGATCATAGACTTCTTATACGTTTTCCTTTAATATTTAAGTAACTATTTTCCATATTTTTTTCGAAATTCTAGCCTGAGTAGTTTCGAAGATAAGGAGGGAGTAGTCAATTTTCGTCTTCTTTCTTGAAAACTTTTAAAACTATCTATTGTAGAATTATAACAAAAATATATTTGATACCTCTTATCAAGCCCTTGCGTTTGATATACCACAAGATACAGTTTTAATAACTTTTTTCGCCTACCAAAAGTCACCCGCCAATTAATAATTCAACTGTTTTACGTTACATCATCATCTTTCGGTCACAGGAAAGCATATGAGTGTTAAATGTCAACTTATTTGTTTCAGTAGTTTCAGACAAATAGTCTGTGACGGACAAACGGACAAACCAGTGATCTTAGAAGGGTTCCGTTTTTTATGTTTCATAAGGAACCCTAAAAATAAAGCAAGATTAGCAGTAAGTAATGTTACCAGACGCAATTTTGTACAGCCACTTATAAACAATTAAATTGATGATACATAATTTAATTACAGACACGATTAAATTATCTTTTACAGACTTTCAAACGACTTGTACCTATATAGTACATTAAATAGTTGTATTCTGTTACCCTCAACAACGCACATTATGAAATCAGGGAAATTGTCGGGTTTTCGTAAGGATCCATGGTCTCTTACCACAAATTTATCCAATTTATTTTTTAATTCAATGGATTCAACGTTTGTCATAATAACATGGGCTTAGACATATTTTAAAGCATATTTTCGGTACCCAGAATTTTAACCATTTCAGTTTATTTGATAAAATCATTCATTTGAATAATTTTTCAGCTTTTTGCTGTGAATATTGTTTTATTGCCTTTCTTAAAATACGTCTTCTTGACGACAATGATTGTCCAAGGCGCATTAAGTTATGAAAACTTATATATGCTGAAGTACTTATTTGATTTTTTTGAGAATCTACGTAACGGGCGAATTGGTTTGCAGTCTTATGCTTTTCTTCAATATACTTAAACCTTCTTTAAATATTTTGTTTTAATTCAAGCGAGTGTTTTAAGAAATTAATGTAAAAATATCAAATACAGGTACCCGCATACCGTGCAAGATGCAATTATGAAAAACTGCTTTTACGTTTCATTTTTGACATAGTTCAATTAGTCCAGTTTTATTACAAGCGTTTATAAATTTGTCAGTATGACAAATACTACATTGTTTTTTTTTCAGAAAGACATCTGCATCCTTTTTTCGTTTCACTTATTTCTTATAAACTTATTAGAAAGACAGGCAGTTTTATTTTCAGATTCAATGGTGAGTTTAATATAAACCTATAACAGATAAGTACAGCGACTTTATACCTCTTCGCCAATATAATGTACCTCCTGATGGGTATCTAAACCGTTTTATTATTTTTCAATAATATAATTACGTTAGGTCTCTTAAGGGGTAAGCACAAAGTATCGAGTGCCAACTATCTATATCCTTACTTCAAATATTACCAAAACTACATAGTTTAGATTTTAGGTAGCTAATTCACATCAAAGAATTCGTGGCATGAATAAATCATGCTACGAATTTTTTGGAGCCACAATTTACGACGTATTTTACGGCACAAACTTTTGTTTACAGAGATGGTGAGCCATGGGAGTGTACTACACTCCTCTGTCTACCTCTTCGGGGATTACAAGCGTGATGTTACGTTACGTTGGTGAGCCATTAAACGTAGTAAGCAATCTGAAGCCTACTCATCTGGGAGATTGAATTAATCTCACATGTTTATAGTCAATAAATTTATATTGAATATTTTTGAATGTTTTATATAATATTCCGTTCTGTTACTTAAAATAATTTCTTACGACATTACGAGGTTATTTTACGTTCACGAGACTCATGGGAAGCATCTTTCGCAATATAACATTTATTATGTATTTCCATACTGCTCAATTATTAAACTTCAATAAAGCTGTATTTCAAACTCCAAGTTAACGAATCTCGCTGGACTTTTGAACGAATGGGAATTGTAAAAATTATATTATGTAAGCTTTTAATTTTTTCCTTGTCAATTCTTTTCATCTTATTTTTACTTAAAATAATTAGGTAGATATGACTTGAACTCTTTATTAATCTAGAACAAACCTTTAATATAAGTTGGAATATCAGAATGTTCATTTGCGTGCTTCAAAATTATAAATATGATCAAATTTGTCAACGTGACACGAGTTTCCGTCACAATCAGGGACGTGACGTGAAAATCTTATTATTAATTGTCCTGAAGTTTTTTGATATTTATTACTTATTGTTACAACTAGTTAGTAAACACAATGGAATCAGAGTCAGAGGTGATTAAAGAGAAGATTCATACCGAGCCAATTTTGAATGACCCTCGGTACATAACCCTACTTAGCCTTATTATATTAATCTTCACCTTGTGTAAGTATACCAGGTTTAAACATATGGTTTGCTAAATTAACTCGATATTATTGTTTTTATTCAGATAAGCATTCCATTTAATTAACTACTGTTCTTTAAACAAATTTAGCTACGTTTCCAGATACCAATTTGGCATCACAGTTACTTGTTTCAGTGGTGCTTTGCTTGTTTCAGTGGTCTGGTGGATTTTCTCACGCCGGCGACATGCGAGACGATCTATTTTGCTCACTGGGTTATCAGATTCTGGGAAAACCTTACTGTTTGTTAGGCTCGTATATTCCCAGTACAGGCAAACATTCAGATCTATGAGAGAAAATGTTGAGCAATATGTTATTGCTAATGTAAGTAGAATATATAACAAAATATAACGATTTTATACTAGTCAATTTGTTATTCCACTATACTTCTAAGTGAAGAGTTGAATGGTCATGGATTATTCACTGTTAAAGTAATGACAATATATGTATAATGTGAAAAATCCCTGCAGAGTTAGACAAAGGAGCGTAGTAGACTCCCATGTTTACCAGTTACATTAACATCCTATTATGGAATAAGTGGTGATTTATTGCCTTACATCCTATGTTTCTCTAGCCTATGGTCATCATTATAATCTATAGAATTTGTATTCAATATATAAGAATAGCAATGATAGCCTAGTGGTTTGCAATTCAGCATCTCACTCTGGCTACCCGGCTTACATCCTGGTGTGCACCTCTTTACAAAATATGTATTTCAAAATTAAATATCACTTGTTATAACAGTGAAGGAAAACATTGTGAGGAAACTTGCACACCTTAGAATTCGTAAAAAAAAATTTTTTTCTAGGGCATGTGAAGTCTACCAACCTGCACTTTGCCAGCATGGTAAACTACGGTCTTAACCCTTTCACTCTGAGAGGAGAGCCATGTCCAGCAGTGGAACAGTAAAAAGGGTTGGGAGAGAAAAAATGGATTTTGTCTCGATCAAAATAATACAATAATGGCTAAATCTATATGATAGAATAAGTTGAGCTACATAGATGGCATCCAAACTTCTGACTGAAATCATTTTTAAATACAAACACTTTAAAATCTATACTCTTCACTTCACCTTCTATATTCTTCACCTTGATGCATTTACTATTTAAAAAAAAACTGCTTGAAGGCTGTCAACATGTGATAAGATTTATAACACTGAATTATAACTTTCACATCACAGTAATGCAACATCAGCATATTGTTACCCACTGTTGGACATAGGTGACATAGCTGGACATCACTTAATGATGGCCACTTTGCATTTTCACAATGGGGCTTATGACTATAATCCACATACTGGTCATGCGGGTTGAGGATCAATTTTGCCACGTACCAAACGGGACTTCATGTAGATAAATAACTGATGTAAAAT
>DVPD01000815.1:0-10303 GCA_018237605.1 Apyrrothrix (Melanopyge) sp. n. Burns01 | reverse complement strand
ACACATTTTACAAAGTATTAAATTGGACCTTTAATTAATACGTAGTTACTTAATACAATGTGCTAAAATGTGTTTCAAATTATTCCAAAACGATCCGTGGTCGTCCCATCGAAGAACCCCTTTTCAATAATTAATGTCGATGCCTTCTATCATTACGTTTCTTAGGCGCGCTGCATGTGTGTACAATTAACTGAACCGGGATCACAATAAGTATAATAATAATAAGTTTTTATATGCGGGTCCGAAAATTTTACCGAGTCCCTTGCGAGATGGTCGCGTCGCAGTCCATACGAGGTGAGGACCCGTTATCTGGTCGTCAACCGACCGCCACGTGACCTGTGTTCCAACCAGTGCCGACACTTCCGCTCCTCGCCGGCATAATTACAAACGGAAAATTCAACTACACCATACATGACATCCAAGACGAGTTCCATCGGAACACTCATTGCACTCGTTCAGGGCTAGTTCATAATATAAACCTTACTATATAGATTTCCGAAAAAAAAGCGCATTCTGTTGTTTTTTCGTTTAATTTTGTATTACAAAATTTTATTACGATTTATGCTAAAAATTGCGCGTTCAGTATACAGAACATTTTAGTATTTATGTAGATTAGCGATGGACTTAGGGATTTCAGATTTGTTTAGTAATCTGAACCTTTGTAGCTCACGAGTATCTCTGAAATAATTCTGAAACTGAATGAAGTTTAAGGTCGAAACGATGTATCAGCCCTGCGATGGCATCACCGCTATCGCTCCCGCTAGTTTCGACCGAAAAGCGGGGGATTATGATCGAAAGTCGGATCCCTACCCGCGTCTCCGACAGCCGAGTAGAGGTGCGGTCAGGATGCGGGGCACGTACCAATCTATTTGGCCCCCACCCGATTCGATATTGTGCACACAAAGTAACGATTACTCATGCCCGCCGAAGTTTATTTACGACAGGAAGAAATTGCGATTGTATTCCATTAATGGTTATAACTTCCCAATAAGACGGCGCCTGCCGATTATGTTAAAAAATAATTAATTTGTTTTTATTATAATATATATCCAGTGACAAAGTTGAATATTATACTCACAGTATGCACACAATATCATTTTCATCATAAAACCTTTAATTCATCCAATGTTGGATGTGGTTCGGTTCGTCTACCAGAATGATGAGCGCCACCTTATTCTTTAACGTTGGCCAAGTACGGGTTGATAGACTTCACGCGCATGTTTTAAATTATGTTGATTTCCTCACGTCGTTTTTTTTAGCCGTTGTATCAAGAGATTCAAAATTTTGAAGAAAACAATATGACACACCACAATTTAAAATATTTGAAGTATAATTATGGATAAGCAGGCAGGTAACAGATAATTTTGTTCCACAATACAATTCAAATTGCAACTTAGTAATTGGCGAACAGGCATAAAGGCTGTTCTAATTTCTTAATTTTGAGCTTTACTCATTTATCTGCATTTTTAAAAATAGAAGCTGAGTTTTGTCTCGATCTAGAAGTGTATCTAATATCAAGTAGCCAATAGCTACATACATCTTTGCTATTTTGTGATTTTTACAAAAAATCGCATAATAATCCTTGTTAGGTGGAATAATTAAAAACATATCATATCGCAAGTTACTTGTAACTAAACTTTGTAACATAACGCCTGTAATCCCCGAAGGGGTAGACAGAGAAGCGTAATACACTCCCACGTCTCACCAGTTACGTTATACGCTCCACCATGGAATAAACGGTCAGCTTATTGCTATATACCCACATATATATCGAACCCAGGACGTCTAGTTCAGCATTCGCGCTTGCAAACACTCAACCATCGAGGTAGTCAAAAAATGCAACTAAACTAAAATTAAAATTGCCATAATTCACTATTTGTGTCATATGTATAATTAACTGCCTTAAATCATTCCCTTGATATGGACCTCAGTGCTACATATGTGTATACGTGTAAGCACTACACATCAATTTTAAAATAATCATATGAAATGTATACATATCAACCAATTATTGTAGCAAGTAACGTGTCTCATAACTCTAAAAGTTACGTTAGTTTGAAGCAAGTCAACTTTTTATATCGTCATTTAAAATTATCTACTGTATTAAGTATAATTACGCAATACAACGCGCTTTTTGGTTCCCGGTATTTTGGTATTGAATGAAGCGACGAAATTTATCTTGATTTTGTAACAATTCCACTTAAAACGACCGCTAATGATGCCTTAGAATACTAAGAAGCGGTACTTCATTTAATATGTATGACAAGTGTACATACACACATAACTTGTAGTCACCTCCTATTAATATCCCTCTTGAGTATGATAAATTCAGTCTATTAAAATTGAAGAAATATATTTTTTACAGTAATCAGATTTGAAAATTATAAAATGTTGATCCTTTTATTTAGGATTTTAAATAATGATACTACTTTTTATTCTGACTAATACCGAGGATTATTGAATACATTGGGGTAACTTAGGAAGTACGTGATCGAATATTACAGACTTTGTAAGTAAAATGTTTAGATAAAGAATAAAAACAACTGACTTGTCTCATATTTATGTATTTGCGCTTATTTTATAGCTCGAGGTTATTCACATTTGAGTTTCCTCACTTGCCTATCGATTGCATAAAGAGTGATTTGTCGATAGCGCCAATAACACTGAAGATGCGTCATCTAGAACTTTGTGGAACGTGTGCCGATAATAAGACTGAGGCAGCACGTACCCTCACGTTTTCTGTGTGGCCAGTCCATTCCGGACATGATGTCATCGGTCCACACTCGCGCAAGCGGCATGTACTGACACGGTTCCCGCTCCGCCTATGGCTACAGCACACAGTTAATCGAGGAGACGTGTACAGACAACGATTTACAGCACAAAGTGCCAGTCCTCCCGTGTATTACCAATCTATGGAACAATAAAGAGTATGCGGCATGGCATATAAATGAGCGGTGTCGTATGCACGGAACGCCGCGCGTGCCATTAGTACGCCGCACTCGGTCCGGAGTAATTGACCGACGGGCTAATTTCATTCTAAGCGCATTGGACGCTTCCTCTTTCCTTTTTCCTATCGGTCAGCGACGGCCACGAGGCGGGTTGTGGGCGACACGAGTATATGTCACAATTTTACAGCGAGCCTTGATTGAATAATATTCGATCCACCATTCAAGCTTCGAAACAAGGGTACCAACGGTATAGATGTACATTATCAATATCTGGTACTAAGATTGCATTGTTAACGCACACGACGAGCTAGAATTTGCGGTTTCACGGTCACCTTAGGTAGGATCCCTGTAGATGACATGTTATGTAATATTGCCGGCTCGGTCGTGTACTGGTCTACAGCCCAACGTTGTAAACTCCAACCTTACATCTGTTACAGATTTGTGGCTATGAAGATAGTAGAACTATACACAAGTTATCTATGTTATAAGCTACTGAAAGAATACTTAATGAACAATGACACAAATATGATAAAAACGTATATAACTATTTAACTGAATCGTAACAGTAAGATAAGCGAATATTGAAAAAATAACAAAGACCGAGGAAAAAAGGAATGTTTAAATCACTTACGTGGACTATATTATGTGAGATAATTTTTATTATATTATTATAAAAATAAACAACTGATTTGTACAAATATGTTCGCCGGCATGAATGACTAATGAGAACTTCTCAGTGAATGATTTGTAAAACATAACGTAGTATAAAAATACAATTGCATCAACAATGTAAAGCGAAGCGATATAACAGATGATAATAAAATAGTTGAAGACAATTAAACTATTGCTCATATAAGTTTGCAACTTTCACACTCGTTTCTTGCGTGCGGGAGCTCTATTATTTATCGGGTTGTCTTTAATATATTACGTTGGTGTTATGAAAGTAATTGCAGTTTATGTTTGTTAGGATTTGTAGTCTTATTGTTTCCTTGTCGTTGTTACCTTAATACGTGCCATATATATCAGATTCACAACAATTTAGTATAGTCTCTATTCTCGTAGACTTATCGTGTATCCATTCGAGTTCTTCGAAATGTAATTACTAGCATGTAACTTGCTTGATTTTCTTCTAGGTAATTATTAAGATACTTAATAATTAAGAGTGTAAATATGTGATTTTAATGTTTTGTTATTTATAATTAAATGAAATCCACTCAGTCCATTACAAGTGCAGACTTAACTCTGTTTGCGAAATAAAATTTAATCAGCATCATATTACAAGTGTAAATGCCCTTTGACTGTAACATCGTCATAATTTTATTTAAATATTTACTGCTCCAGACAAACTCATAGAAATTCTAATGTCTAGCCGGTCTACTGATGTCCTGGGTATTGACCTATTCATAGATGACGTAAAGCCTAAACGAAATTCATCAATTCCGCCAAAAATGAAAATGGTTTAAATTTAAAAGACTTAACATTTATTACTTTAAATGCTGGTTAGAACGCTTTTTAAAAGACTGTTTAAAATCGGGGTCGTTGCTTATATGCACCTAACTGTAGCATTGTCACAAACGATTTATCATTGCTTTATATATGTACATATATAAATGTATATCCCTATTTGTAAAATTATCGTGTTAAAAAAAATTATAATATTAATTTTATTACTTTATAATATAACAGACGAATGGATATTTTGTGAACTATTGTGTTTTATGTCAAGGAAAAAATATTAAAATTGTCGCTATAATAATACTTCGCAATCGAGTTCATATTGGTTACAAACAGCAGTTGCGACACAATGCCTCCCAGCTTCATAAAATTCAATGTTCTCATCGATATTAATAATATGTCAGCAATAAAATGAGACGTGCCCCGAGATAACAAATGACCCGTGGTCGCGACACTTAATTTTCACTAGTTTATACGTTCTACATAAGACGTCTTGTGAGGTCCGCGATTCAAAGTATATCGGACAGTGCGTGGCGCCAACGCACCCGGCCTAACGACTGTCGAGTAACATATTACGCCTCAATATACTCAACGACAGACTGACGTTTGATAAATAGCAGTTGGTGACATCTTCATAGTGAGAGTTGAACCCAGATAAGTGATTGGGAGGTCGCTCGTTTCGCTATTCCGCTACATATGTCATCCAGGCATTCGTAAGCGGTTCGCTTTTTAAATTACTAATTTTAATTACTAGCACATTTACATTATACTTTAAATCATCTAAATAAACGAATTAGATTAAACATCGCACCTCTTGTTTTTTTGTATGTTAATATATGTTTCTATTATTATACATTTTGTAGTAAAATGTTAAATTAGTTTTAATTATAAACAAACTTAATTGAATTTTTTACATTATAATCTTCATAGTTTTAAAGTTTTTTTTTCCGTATCAACAATTAAGTGTACAAAGTTTAGTTTTTACTTCAGCTACAGATAATCACGTTGCACCTTCATCATGAGTTTTGTAAGACAATTCACCACTTAGCCGCTAACAATAATTTTAAAACGCTCAACAAAAAAATCGTACTTTTGTGCGAAACAGTTATCGCATTTTAATGTGATCAAATTAATGAGGCATGATTGATTGTATTTATCGTTAATCTCGATCACAATAGCTAACCGATCGGAGTGAGAATAAGGTAAAATTCTTTCTTTGGCATCGACCAAAGATATGATTCAAATGAGAGTTTTTGCGCCCCCTGTGAATGTGAACAGGAGATAACGGCCCGGTTAATTCATTGTAATGGCTGTACAGATTATTTCAAGATTATTTACAACATTAATCAATTAATTTACCACGAATGTACTATAAAACAGCTATTGGGGGTACTGGATAACGCACTAATAAAATACTCAATAAAATTTAATCTAATGAACGTTGCACGTGAGTTTGTTATAAGTTGCTGTCACCAGTGTACATTTTGTATTTGTGAACTATCATAATTACTTAGCCTTTTAGATACAGAATGTAATAAATTAAACAGATATACGGAAAACTAAACGAAGAAATACAAAGAGCTGTAAAGATTAAACGCGCATACCTATTACAATTTTATCTTCAATTTACGCGTCGTTATTAAAATGTGCCATATTGTCTCTTCAATTAATATGACAGAAAAACATTATATTTAATATAATAATGAACAAAACAAAAAAAAAAAGTTTTCTAAACTGTTTGAAGTCTGCCAACCCGCACTTGGCCAGCGCGGTAGAATATGGCCTTAACCCTCTCATGTGCCTGGTGTATGGCAATATACTCACCACCTATTCCATATTGGAACGTAAACTTAACTGGTGAATCGTGGGAGTGTACTATACACTCCTCTGCCTACCTCTTCGGAGATTACAGGCGTGATGTTACGATGACGTAGGGAGCACAGATCTCTAGCTGTGTCTGAGAAACCTAGTATGATGATATAATAATAATAATCGTTGTCGTAAACGGAGCGAGACTGATACGAATGTCTCCATCATTTCTCGCCCCGTGCCGTACCGATCTCCTCGCAGCACCAGCGACTCCGGCTCTAACTCTACGTAAAGTCATCTCCCGTCAGGGAAATGCATTCGCGAAGTGGCAATATGTATTCATTTTCTGATGTTTCCTGTCATCTTCGTTGTACCTGCCAGTCGCCAATTGTGATTCATTTTAAATAACGTAGAAGAAAATTTCTAAATTATTTGTCTATTTATTTATTTGTAAATAATGACACTTTCCACCACAGGTAACATATAAAGAGTAAGTTACGAAGGTTCTTACGACGTATAACTTGTTTGTGTACTAGGCATTCGATATTTGATTTTAAAAGCTCGAGGGACTTTGTATAAAAAGCGAGCAGGCGGCGGCGGGCGCGCGCCACACTATCATACAGCGTTTAATCATCATTAAAGCCGCATCAAGCTCGCTGCAGCGTCAGCTGTTTGTCGCTGGGGCGCCATTTTTTGCCGCTCCCCCGGGCTTGCAAATACTTTCGAAACTTTTTACCGGCCGAACATTATTTGAGTATTCCACTCGCCCACTCGCCTACTGACGTTTGCGAATATTATTTACTATTGTATTCTTAAAAGCTGATCACTTCGAATATGCAACTTCGTGTTTCAAGCGTCGTTGTATGAAGCGTTTGCGCTGAGGCACAATCTACAGCCAACTTTAAAAATGGTAACCTACTTAACCATTATTCACTACAAGACCGAATCACAAAGCGATGCTATCATAAAAGATCAGCCCGCCTCTATCCTGCACAACCAGTTATGACAAAGCGAACCCTTCGCTCGTCCGCGCCGCTCTTTGTCTCCTCCATCGAGATAGACGCGTACAATTTGATACGGGAATTATTTTATTGGATTGAACACGCACGTGCGCGGCGTGACGAACGCGATAACGTCCCGGCTCCGCGCCCGGCTCCCGCAGCACCTCGATTACATTCCACATGGACTCACTACAATGGAGCTGCGGCCGCGGTGCCACTCTGTGCGGATTCAGTCTCTATGCGGTCGGACGACCGCTCCGCTACTCGCGCCGCCGCCCGCCCGTGCCGCGCGGCTCGCTTGACGTCGCGTGCGCGTCCCTCATCCCCCCTAGCATTTAAACACGGATATCGGTTTTTCAAGGGAAACAAACTACTTATTAATAGTACTGCATCGCTGTTACGCCTCCCTCGGGGCTCGTCGCGACCCGCTTCGCGGTAAACAAAAGACGCTCGCAGACAAAAGGTGCTCCATGCAACCTTGTTATAAGTTCCACCCTTTGACTTAGTGCTGAAAGTGACAAAAATAACCCTTTCGTCAAATGTATTTGATATTCAAGTCAGAACTAAACTAGTCTCACCCTTGAGCCTCTTGTGTCGTGACAATCGACAAAGGTTTGAATAATATCATATGGATAGAAATATTTGATATTTCTACACGTGGTACATATTATGACTGCAACCATGTCGTCATACAATCAGGAAGGTGTATGTTCTGTCAAAAATCATGACAATTCTTACTAGTAATTCATCGTATTCAATTAGTCGATTAGCTAAAGTTTTAACAACTTTGATTAGTTCAGTAAACATTGCTCGCATCGACTGAACTGCAATCTAAGGCGCACCCTCTCGTCGGAGCAGAAATGCCAGCGAGCGGCGTGCGTCCTCGTCAAGCACGAACTCAATGAAATTAAATATTCCGTGGACGATAACCCAGTTATAGCAGCGTGTAGCACGAGCTGCAAGCGCGGCGCCGCCCCCGCGAGCAGTGCCGCGCGCGCGCCCGCCGCCGCCGCACGTGAGCCGCTGCCGCTACGAGCTCGCTACGCACGCTCCGCCGCCCCGATGTACATCACTTTGAACTTCTTACAAACAGACACTTTCGTTCATTTCTTGACTTACGTTCACTTCACATTTTTTCTTTTACTTTATGCACAAATATTTTTTTTATTTATGTTCATTTATGTATAAAATCATTTAAGATGTCTGCAACAGATATTTTATTTTTCTACTTTTTTCACTTTTAAGAAAGAAGAGCACGCCTGTATTTGTACTCGTTACTTTATGCTGCACATTTAATTATTTTATTATTACTATTATTTCCAATAAGAAACAGTGTGAAAAACTTTCATTATATATACTACATTTAGCTGTATATTAATATTGGCACGATTATTATTTCCTATAAATGTTTGTTGCAGCGATGTCTGTGTGAAGAGCGATGCCATAACGATGAGTTTGTTCGTTGATTTGCGCCAAATTAAGTCCTCGGTAACAAATCTTTCAGAAATGGTGGATAAAATTTCAACATCCGTTAGCAAAGAAAAGATGGAAGAACGCGAAAAAATTGAGGAGCTACCCTACTGCGGCAGCTCCATCTACAGACCCACGACTTTAGGCTTCGGTGTACGCTTTTCTCAAAGTCAAGAAGATATTTACAAAAATATGCCGTCGTCGAGGTTACGTAGCCACGTGTCGCTGCCTAACTTGGGTAAAGTCGACGGCGCTCACGACAAGCGTTCTGGAACGAAGAGAACGGAGCGTCCAACAATTGTTGAAAGCGATGACGAGAACGGGCTACCGGCCGTGCGGCTGTCGGTGGACAGCATCGGCGAGTGGGTGGCGGCGTGGCTGCAGCGGCGCCCGCACTTCGACGACAGCGGACACACGCACCCCATGGACTTCCTAGAGAATGCCAAATATTACATACGCGAATTGAATATTCCCGTCGACAAACAACTTCCTTTTATTATATCATGTCTAGAAGGGGTGCCGCTGCTGTGGGCTCGCTGTTTTCGAACTGAATTCAAGGATATGGAATGTTTCTACATCGCGTTCGAGCAGGAGTACTGGGGAGCGGATAGGCAGAAACAAATATTGTATGATTTGAAGCTAGGAAAATATGGAGAGAGCAGCACTCGGATGAGCATGTCCGAATATTTTCTGCACAAAGTGTCCAATTATAAGCATTTAAATCCCCCGCCCTCTGATTTGGAAATCATTTACTCTTTGGCAGCACACTTCCCCACGGCCGTCGAATTGGAGCTGCGGCTGACACCTAAACCCACCTTACGGGAAGCCTACGCCCTACTTCGTCGCCGGGAAGGGGAGGCGGCTGACTTTTTGCCCAATTATTTATACGAAATGTGCGACGCATTTCAACGCGGCCTGCGACCAGACTCCGCGCGCCGCGCGGGCCGCGCGCAGCCCACGCAATGTGACGGACAAGAAACTAAAGGAAATGAGTAAATCGAAATCAAAACTGTTACGCGTGTTCACCCAATTGTTCCTTGATTAATAAATGTTTACAAGTTTAATTGTTTTAGTACTTATTTAATGACGTTTATTAGTACAGACAATGATAGCCTAAAGTGTTAGATTCTATTCCTCCACTCGGGGTTGTTAGTTCGAATACGTGCGCTGACTTCCGTCTATACAAAGTTATATATTATGTTCACATGATTACATAACCCTGTTCACAGTGTACACACACACACACATACACACTTCACAAGTGTACCAGCCATTAAGTTTTACTAAATTCTAAAGTCGTATAAGTCGGCTGGAGCTTATCCTTCATGACCTGTGGGCTACCCCTTCTCATTCTGAGAGGGAATCCGCATCGAACACTGGCGAGATAGAGGAGTTCATTGTGACGGTGATATTGTCACTTACTTATGAATTAGGGTTGCCTTATACAGTATATGTATCTTAGTAACTGGTAGCATCAAAACGTAATATCACGCTTGTAATCCTCGAAAAGGTAGGCACAGGGGTCTAGTACAATTCCACGTTTCACCAATTACGTTTACGTCCCGCTATGGTACAGGGATGTGCGTATTGCCAAACACTGGCTTTTAGTATTCTTGAAAT
>DVPD01000814.1:0-10305 GCA_018237605.1 Apyrrothrix (Melanopyge) sp. n. Burns01 | reverse complement strand
TGAGTAATGCTTGGAAACATTTGAATAAGTTCCACTGTTCCGAATGTGTTACAACAGTGTGTCGCCACCTAAAATGATTGACAAATTAGCTACAGCCAAGGTATCCAATGTTGCGCTGGGGTGCAGTGCGTCTGTGGACATCCTCCACTCGAGAAGACGCGTACACAAAAATAACAATAAACACCATAGCTAAGTATAACAAGCTATTTTTTGAAAAAATCTGTGAATATATTCAAGGTTAAAAAAGCGAATATTTCAAGCACACATTTTATTATATAAAGGACTAAAGAAACCAGTATTTTTTAAAACATCTTTAATTACACATATATTCAAAACGACATACTTTTTGTACATAAACGTTACAAGTCTTGAAATTGTCATTCACTTATATCTAATCACGTGTTTTTTTCGAGATAAATTAAAAACAAAACCAATCGAACAGGATTTTTTATAAAATAATACATTTAATTTTAATTAGCTAATACAAAATAAAGCAACGCACAACGTAATGAATCCAGCATGCACCGATACTTGACGAAGGACATTCTTGTTTCGGATGTTTTGGGAATATCTCCACAGAGGTGTGGCGCCGTACAATCCACTGGTGTAGCTAAACAAAGATCTTTTAAGCACGTGTCGCAGTAACCGCATCATTTCTGCTTCGGAGAACATTAATGAAAATACTCACAATGTCACAAACATGTAGCGTATTGGTCATACACTACACTTCAATTTAAAATAAATAATTGCAAATCCTGTACAATTAAAATTATTACAAGATAAAGCCTTACATACGTACAAACAAACAAACAAAATATTGACGACTTCAAAAGTCAATTACACAAGCTACCGAAATTAATAAGGAAACACACCTGGATTTCCTCTTTGATGAGCGATCGTTCGATTCATCAGAATCATGGTGCTCCTGAGCCTCCTCCCCGATGATCCTGTTCAACATGTCCACCACATTGTTGATGGTCTTCAGCTTATTCTGGATCTCCAACTATACAGAGGCAAGGCAAAATTGATGCAAGGTACGCGCTAGACATGGCAACAGTATGCCACATGGTTCACAACTAAATATGTTGAATGAACTACGCTACAATTGTTCAATAAGTGGATTTAATTAAGTAATGATATGTACAATACGTAGCCACAACGTATCCAAACCTGCAACTTAGTGTTCTCTTTGAGGAACCGCTTGGTGTCGGGGCTGGGCGAGCGCTTGGCGTCGCCGCGCAGTTCGTTGCGCTGGTCCTTCAACGTGTCGAGTTCCTTTTTGAGGATCGCCGCCTTCTTTATGTGATCCTCTCGCTGCTTCGACAGCGCGGCTTTCTGATGTCGCACTTCTAATTCCAAGGCTGGTGGGAGGAAGACACGCGAATGAGGAATGACAACGACAACAGCAGAACGAGTGTATCGTCATGTAATCATAATTCATGAAGAATTGCATAGAAAATAATCAAGAAGCAAACTCAAGCCGTATTACGAACAAAAAAAATATCACATGAAACTCCACTCATTGTCATAGCAAGTTATGGTGTATAGAGGGCGTCACTATCGCGACGTCAGCAAAAAAAGTAAAAATACATTCAATAAAGTGAGCATATTGTTTGAATGCAATTAAAAATAACAATTCCTGCCATTCCCAGTGAAGTCACACTGTAGATGCGCCATTCGCATTAACAATTGCAAAAATCTGCCAAAATATCAAACCGGTTTTAAATGAGGTCAAACCTGAAATAGAATATTGTCAAAAGTCGATAAGTGTATGAATAATTGCACTAAAATTATAATTAAAGGCGTCGGAATAGTCATCTGAATTTATAAAATATATATGTATAGTTGTATTTTTTCACATGAAATCATGCTTGCTACAATTCCACAAGGATTTGTATTTAGCATTCCATAACATTACCTTTACCACTCACCATTATCTGCATTTTAATATAGAATACAGTACTGGTAGTTTTTTTTATATTAAACAGTGAGTATAGAAAAAACAGAAACCAATTTATCACACAAGTTAGACAGAGTTTGGAAAGAAACTCTAGTATGTCTCCTGGAATACAAGAAAAGTCTTCTTATGCAAACGGTGAAGATGAAAAGAGATGTTTTCATATGCACAGTTGGCCACAAAACACAATCACACTCCCTACCTATTATTAGCAAAGATATTTTTTTACACAACAAAAACTTGTGCTGATTTTGGAGAAACATCAATCAAGATGAAGAGTAAAAGAATTTTGTATATCTAATAATTGAAATGAGCAATTCTTGTATAGATTCTGACGAATTTTTGTATATACATAGATCATTACTACTAACATTGATCTGGGTAAGTGTCATCTCTGTGATAATCCGTTTTCACATGAAAAATGCATTTATCTAATAAGTGATTTTCAGCAATTTGGTCCCCCAGAGGAATTAATAGGGGTGGAAAGTGTTTAAGAGATTTTGTCTGTTTAGAAGTTACACACCTGACATTTTAGATTTAGACTGTCCAAAAACAAAAAAATACGATGTGTATGATCATTTTTGCAAATATCACCCCGAAGTAAGTACTAAAACGATTTAGTACCAATTAGGCACAAAAAATAACTGTTATAAAATACTTTTCTTTTATTTTGTTGTGATATTAAAGAAAAAAACACAGATGAGTGCCTGAAACCTAGTGCATACTGGAGTATCTAAAATTACAGATTTGAGTACCTGTAATTTATATTATGTGTGATATTAACCTACGGTTACACTACGAAAGTCCTAGAAAACCATTTAGCCTCAATATCATCTAAGAGAAGCTCGGTTGCCCAGCTAGTGGGAGTTAAACATACCAAGCATGGTTTGTCACCAACATCTCTATAAATTGTTGTTATTGACACAACATATTATTATGAATTTGTGTATGTTATGTGATATAAGCTGTGATAGCCTAGTGCTTTGAATTTCAGCCTCTCACTCTGGGAGCAGGTTTCCTCAGGAGGTTCACCTCCTGGAGTACACATCTTTACAAAATGTATGTTTTAGATTAAATATCACTTGCTATAAGGTTGAAGGCAAACATTGTGAGGAAACTTGCATACCTTAGAGTTAATAAAAAAATTTTTTCTAAGGTGTGTGAAGTTTGCCAACCCACACTTGGCCAGTGTGGCTGACTATGGCTTTAACATTCTTATTCTGGGAGGAGAAGTGAGGTGAGGATGAGAGTTGTCTAGCGAACAGTGGAACGATAAAAAGAATTCGAGAAAACGAAGAAACGAAACGAAACGAGAAAAAAAATATTTCTTATCAAAAAGCTCATAAACAAATGAGCATCACTCACAAATAAAATTAATGTGTTTTTCATGTTTGATCTCTTGTTTCAGACTAATATACTCATATGGTAAATTGAAGCTTTTTCTTACTTGGGTTGAACATTACATACAATGTCACCTAATACATAATACACATTCAATATTGTTCACAAAACACTAGAATGAGTATATAATTGTTTATTTTCCAAAAGTAAAAATGTCTCTATTTTAAGGAAAACTGCAAGTTATTGTATCATACAATGAGTAAACATTTTAAATAATAAGAACTTATATTCTTCATACATATACATGCAATAAGCAAAAAACTAAGCACAACTATATCATAATATTATGAAATACGAAGTATAGGCAATGTACAAATCTACCAAAGCAGGCACAATACTTTTACACAATGTTTTAATAAGCACAAAATATATTCAAGTAGTAAGACTGCTACAGTACATCATAATGTAATATTGGTCATTGTAATATTTATTTTTACAAAATTACTCAAATTTTTCAAATGCTGTGTGAAAACAGGAGCAAAAGCAGTAATAGCTTTTAATTTTTACCTGAAGTTGATAAAAATAGGCAACATTACAAATTCCACTTACTTTGAGCAAACAGCCGTTATCATGATCCATGAATACACAAAAATCTATGTGAACATTTTCTCCTCACCTTCTTTCTTGGCGGGATCCTCAACATTGGTGACAAACATACTGGTCGACACTGGAGGTGGTGGCAATGACATCTGATTCCACGTTGCCATATCTGGTGGATGAGCAGTTTGTGGTATTCCCCCAACAGACGGAAAGTCGTCGTAAATGCCGGATGAATAGGTAGATTGATAGTTAGGACCATAATTGGACACCTAAAATGTGAAAATACCCTAGAGCATGAATATAACCAAAAAAATTTTGATAAAAGGTGTTAAACTGAAACCTATCAATCAGCAGTTGTGTTGGCCACCACTAGGCCAATAGGGCAATCAATTGTTCAATGCTTAACATTCAATTAATATCTTTAAATGAAAAAAAAATGTTTTATTATATAGTATGGTTATTATGTTTTACTATTCCATAAGGTTCTAAAGAGACTAGAAAGCCACAGATCAGTAATTGTATGCTAACATTTATCTGTGACTAAATATATGGATTTATCTTTTGATTACATGTTGGTATTTACTGTAATATTAATAGTACAAAATCCTTATACAACTTTACACTACATCTTTGTGAACATAACCATATTGGTGAGACCATTATTAACATTATTATTGTATAACCTCATGTTCCTTTTTCACAAAGGTATTATAGATGGTGTTATTTCTATTCTAATACTGTCTGATAATGAAAATGCAAAACAATAAATAATTCAGCTTTGTTCTAATGTTTTATTTATAGTGATATTAGTTACTATGAGAATCACTTTAGATACTATGCTATAGAAGTGGTAATGTGGAAGCTAAAGATCCTCTTACAAAAAAAACCTCTGCTTACCATGATGATATTACTGCTTGTTGGTAATACCAACACACAATGAGAAATGTTAGAGAAAAGTTTAATCATTCCTTAAATTTTCTTTTATTAGTGTTCCCAGACTTACAAATGTTTCTAGAGAAATATTCTGATCACTTAAATCTAAATGTTTAATTTATTACTTTATTCTCAAGTTTCCCACCATTATAGCTCATTTTCATTGGTCGATAACTCGGTCGATAAACAGCATGCGGGAAGGCCCCAAATACGATATAACAACTATTGAAAATGTGTCGTCAATATGTAGTCGATATACAGTATGCGGGTGCTCACCACAAGCGGCTTTTAACAACCAATGAAATTAGTCGGTTGGTGTAAAGCAAGCATAGTACGGGCTGCGGACTGCAGGGGTTTAGTTTATGAATGTTATTCGTTGGAAATTGACATTGCACGAGAGCAATATGGCTGATCGCCATCAACTAATGAAAACGGTTACCGCAAGCGGAACATATGGCATGCTTAAACAGAAATCTCCCGTACCCCGCATACAGGCCCATCGACTAATGAAAACGGTTCCCGCATTCGGGCCCTACGGCATGCTTAAACAGAAATCTCCCGTACCCCCGAACGCGGGCTCTAACAACCAATGAAAATTAGCCATTACGATAAACTTAGAGGAAAACATAAATAAACAAATCACTTTTATGTACTGATAAGAGCAGTTGTGATGGGCATTATCAAGCAAACACAAGTTTAAGAATAGATAATAAATAAATCATACATCAGGTGGGAACTCAGGCGGCGGCGCGGAGAAGCCGGACTCTTGAAATTGGTTATCCCAAAGTTCACTTGGCTCCGGTAGCTTCGAAATCTCTCTCAGAATATTTTCATCCAAATCTTTTTCATTCTTCATTCGTGGGGAACGACTTCTGCGCTTCTCCATATCTCTAGGAGGACTTCTGCTTCTCTTCATGGTTATGGAACGGTTTTTCTCATACCGATATTCTCCTCTATCGCCCCTATCCCAATCACGGTCGCGATTATAGTAATTTGTTCTCGGATCGCGAGACATTTTACACTACACTGCACTGTACAATATGTTAATACTTAGATTTAGATTCTTCACAATATTAATATATCACATTGATTATGTATTACGCATCAATTCAAATCGTAAAAAATCTGCCGAGTGCCCACGCCATTTTGACAATACAGTGACATTAATGACATAGGCGTATGACATTTCAGGTGCAGTAATGTTAAATAAAACGATAACTATAATTCATATCATTAATATATTTGAAATATATTTATTACGATTAAAACACAAAACACTGTCAAGCTCCACATAATTAAAAAAATAAATTATTTAGTATTGTTAAACTTAAAATTTAAAAAATGAAAATGTTGAAAGTGTTAGTATTTAAACTACAAAAATGCTGTCCCGGCTGTCCCTGTTCAAGTATAGGGATCTAGGGGTCATGCTTTGAAACTTTTGTTTGATTATGCTGTAATAATATATTGATTTACTTAACTGCCTCTTTTATTGAATGGGTGCAAACGTGACTGCTAATCGAGAGACACAGGGTTCGATTCCCGGGTCGGGTAATATCGTATTTTATCTAATTTAGACTTCCTAGTCGGAGTGTATATTTGTAAACAGACATTGAGCTCAACTCTTTTTCCATGGTAGGACGTAAGAGTAACTGTTGGCAGTAACGTAATTATTATGGGAATATATACGTTGACTATGCCTTCAAAACCGCGTGCATCGCGGTGCCTCTAGCTTTTTTGTCACATATCATCCGAAACAGTCCATAATCTCGTGTCGTCCAAAACAGAAATATTGGCGTCCCACCCGAGATTCGCACGAGTACAATTAATATAAAAAAAACTGCTTGAATTAGTATTGCAGGATTAATAAATTGTAGATCATATGAACATTTAAACATCGTGTAACGATTTTAATTTTCTAAAACATTCTAAACTCATGATTTCTGGTGAATGAAATGTCCGCATTGAATAATTTAAAAAAAATTGTACAACTAATGAATCAGTCTTGAATATAAAGTAAAGAATTTTGATAAGAATTGATACCAAGGTACAAATAAAATACCTTTTCTTGTTTTTACTATAAAATGTTATTGTAACATATGTATTATAGTTAGATTTATGGCGTTGCCACAGTTTTTAAAGATAATGATGTGTTCTACAAAATCATTGACATTATTTTGTTCTATCATCAATTGTTTTAGCATCGCACGCGACGTAAGGAATATTGTATGTCATTCATTTACACTTTGGGTTACATTATCGAAGTTATTTATTTATTTATTTACACTTTATTGTACAACTATGTAAATTATACAGGAGGCTGACTTAATACTTGGTGGCATTCTGTACCAGTCAACCTTTGGTGATGGTGACAAATTGACGGTAGGCGGTAACAATAAAGAAAAAAAATAAAAAATAAATTTAGCAGATCATAAAACTGATTTTGTACACTAAATATTATATTATTATTTGTAATACTATATTATACATACCCATATGCAATATAAAAAAATACATAATTGTCCCTAACAAATAAATACACACACTACACAAATAAATCTATCACAAAATATTCCGTTAAAACAAGCCAGGGAAACGCGACACCCCGTGTCTGTATCACGAAATTCCGGCGACAGATTGGCAGTTGGCGGTATTTGCTCATCACGTTCATTTATCTGTCATCAAAAATGTATTACGGTGCGGTGATGGCTCATTGCTTTAATGTTATTTTTAGATAGACGTAGGTATCGGGGCGATGACGCGCGACCTGCTTACGTCGTTTAAGGGTAGACAAAGCTAGAGACGGCTTTCGCGGTTCACGTTAACTTTGTACCATAAGCTTAACGTAACTTAACAATGCGAATGTTGCGACCAAACCTCTGCCCGTATCTGACCAAGATGGAGTAATGGAAAAGCACAAAATGTCTGTAACGATAGCTATATTTGACGCTTGGTGCTCTCTGCGTTATGTAATAGTAATAATCATGGTTGTGTGCTTTTTGGGTACGCCCCTTCTTCTGTTAACGCGTTTTAGTAATATTAAAATATAAGTGCATAGAATTTAAAAAGTGTTAAAAATGAAGGCCGTCATCAATTTACTTTTGAATTATTTTTACAAGCTTTTATTACAATTTCTTTATTCAACTGATTCATTCGATTTATTCTCATTTTCGCTGTTTTATATCCTTGTTATTGTATAGAATGTTACTTATTTATTCATGTCTAAGATCTTACACGGGTGGGTACTAGGGTGCATTTAATGCTTAATGACATTACGTACGAGTCAACCCTGGGTGATGGACGGACGTGGTACGTCCATAATTCATTCTAATGATCGATCTTATGACCAGAATGAAAATCAGTCTGTGCGATTTTTGATGTATTTGTGGCAACCCTAAAGCTGCGAGTGCCGCCTCCCCCCACTTGAGGGAAATGACACTCCGCGCGCTCTATCGAATGTTTTGTGTACGCGACCTGCATCGCTTGGATCGCTCAAAGGACGAGTCTTTTCACTAGTCCCTTTCTAATTTTTACTTCGTGTATGTACATTGAATGTATATATATAAAGATTACAAATCGCGCAATAATGTACTATCAGTAACATATAATGTGATAATTTTATAAGTCTTTTATTACGGTGAATTGAAAACAGATCTATATCATAATTGCCATGATCAGCTTGTTGTCAGTCCAGTGCTAGTCATGGACTTCCCTATGAGAGCCATAGCGCCCTGTTGTTGGCTCGCCGCAGCCAGGTTCTGCCTACAATCAAGGATAGCTAATGTCTCAGGTACATAATATTTGTATGTAACTAAATCTATGCTTAAAGCGGATGATAATAAATGCAATTGTTAGCTACGATGTGAAATACTTGCCGCATTACAATGAATATCAATAATTTAAAATCTATTTGTGAAATTTGTCTGATTATGATTAAGATAGGACAATATGGTACGAGGAATATATAGGAATGGTCAAGTGCCACATCATCTGCCTCATCTGCAAGCTTATGCCCAAAATCCACACGCTGGAAATGCGGATTGGGGATCGCAGAGCACAGCTTTTCGCACAGCTTATACTGCTGCGCTAGACCGCATTCAGCCTCGTCTGTTGAATAGCAGAGTGCATCATGAGCAGGTGAGACTGATTTGTCCTCCTAAGATGGAGCTCCGAAGCTCTAACACTTTAGCACTGCCACACTTGACTATAATTGCAGTTCACGAGTTCCATCGAAAGCTTCTACGCGGCGTGCATCTCGTATAGAAATATCAACTATCGCGAGCTTGCATGACGAAAGGGATCCTTCTGTTCACTACTTTACAATTTAAGGTTCGCAAACATGCTCGGAAAATCGGCCCTCGCTTAATATTCTTCGGTGTGCGCGAGTGCACCCGTTATACGTAAAGAAAAATCGTCTCGGGACGCGAAATGCGAAAATGTTTTGAGTTTTGTAAGATCTTATCAAGTTGTGACTAGTTCCTGTTTATTATTCGTTGAGAACTTATATTAAATGTTACGTGTGAATACCTTTTCGAATATATTTTGTTTGACCTTTATTTTTTTAAATGGTCAGGGATAACGAATGACGAAATATCTGTCTGGCAGCATTCTCCACCAGTCAACTCTTGAGAAATAGTAAAAATGTATTGTTATTGTAATGTTAAAATTATTAAAAGGTATTGTGTTGCAATGCGTGCAAAACTAGTGAGAAGATATACTTTTAATACTTGATACAAATACAAATTGAACATAAATACAAGCATTTCAAACATTTTAAAATAAGAATACAATTAAGATTATCACATAAGTTTGATAAAGAAAGAAAAAAAACATTTAAACCCTTAAAACTATGGCACATGCAGACATTTAAAACTAAATTAAGAAAAAAAAATGTAAAAATAATAAATAAAAAGTTAACACTAATAATGATTTTATGTGGTAACTCATCTGTTATATATCTATAAAATAAATAAATTGGCACTCCGTGCTCTCTACCCACCCCGTAAGAGACTCGGCATGAAGATACGAGTATGTATTGTATAAATAAAACAAAATACAGATTTCTTTGTTCACATCTACCATAGCTTGTAGGAACAGGTGCTCGCTCAGTTGCCTTTACCGTGACCAGCCAAGGAGCTGGTTTCCAGCGAGCCCTGCTGCTAGGTTGTAGCACAAAGCTCAACTGGAGCGATCTGTGTATCCACGAACTGACAAAACGACAGTCGGTTGCATAAAGAAGCGAGGGGGCGAGAAACATCGCGTGATAAGAAGTAAGAAAATTGTAACAGTGGGCGGACAAACGTGAATACATATATAAGACAGACTTATGAAAAAACTAACGTTTCGTTTCGATAACTCTCTATCCAAGAAATATTTAGGTGCTCCGGTTTGACTCACAGTTATAAAAAAGTTTCTTATCTAGACTATTAGGTGTGCAACATAAAATTTAATACAAAGTAACCGTGATTTACTGCGAC
>DVPD01000813.1:0-10310 GCA_018237605.1 Apyrrothrix (Melanopyge) sp. n. Burns01 | reverse complement strand
AAACTGCAACACGGTTACAGCATAGCTCAATAATAATGGAATATAAAATTATTAATAAAAAAAATAAAAAAAAAAAAAAAAAAAAAAAAAAAACAACCGGTGATAGGAGCGCGCGCGATATCTCTCGGAGTTGCCAACTTGTCGCAAATCCGCGATCGTATCTCCACCGCCAGCTCTTTCATAACGTAATTTGTATAATTAAAGAAAATCGCTCGGATTGCCATCGGATGCCGATTGAGAGCGATTTTAATCGAATCTCCATTAATTATCGATCTGCGAGGCGATCGTTTTGATGGCGGAAAAATTATAGCGTGTTCGAATACGATACCGGCCGGTTCGTGAAATATTGTTTTGGACAAGCACTCTGAAATTTTATATGCAAATCGTAAAATATTGTTAAGAAATAGTGAAGGAAAATGTGGACACACATCACATACATAAACATGCTATATATTTGTTTTAATTACTTATATATTAAATACACTTAATTTAATTTAATAAAAACAGTTAAATTTAATTCAGTTTGAAATTATAATCATATTATACTAACTTAAAATAAAATAAATATATTACAGTTAAATTTATTTATTACAACCATTAAAAACTATTATGTATGATAGTAAATTGTTACCATAATTTGATTTTCTAAAAGTCAATACTGTAAATTATGTTTGTTCGCCATTTGAAATTGCCGCCAAAACTCTTGTATAAAACAAAAATGAATGGCCCTGTTCCGACTGGTGGTAGTAAACCGAGGATAAACATCGAATCATGGATAACAGGAGAAAAAAGCGAGTGGAGTGGCGCGATTGTAGCGGACGGGAGAGTTTAACGTTATTGTCGGAATGCAAGCGAGAAGACCATAGACAATGTTTGGATAAAACAATGAAAAACGAAACAATCTTGCGAAAATTGTTAAATATAATAAAACGTTTCGTAAGTACCAGACATGTTTTAAAACTGTATTCTGCACAGATACAAACATCGTTCAACAATTTTTTTAACAGGTAAAGTACATCATTAGACATAAAAATGGCGATATCAACGCAATATAGACAAGCTATAAAAACTAATAAATAACACTATTGTAAAAATCCTTCATGGTACTGTTTTTCCGTAAGCTACTTTTATTTGTACATTTAATGGCAGAACAATGAGTTTAAGTTCAAATTTCTTCTCTTTAGAGGTGATTTATTAAATTCAATTCTATACTCGTTTGTTTACTCGCTGCTCGTCCGTCGTGGATAGTGGAAAAATTATCTGAGATTTGAACATTAGCATTTTTGTCGAATAACTCTGCCCGCTGTGTCTCTCTGCGCGCGATACCGACGCTAGCCAGGCTTTCAGCTTTTAGCCGTTTTTTAAGCGGATTGCACTTTAAAATATTTCTCTATCCTCTGCCAAAGTCTTTCGTTTTCGAAAAACCGGTGTCACTGCGTTTTCTTGTTCGCTATCTGTTCTGTAATTAGTTAAAACAAACCTCAATACTCAGGTTTAGAACTGAACATTACTAAAATTTCTTATTTATGCAACAACTAAGAAATAATAGAATATTGCAGAAAAGTTAAATGAAAAGTTAAATAAAAAGAAATGAATTACGTCTCCTATATATGGCATCTAACTTTGAAGTCGACATTTTTTTAATTACATTCATTTATTTATTTATTTCAAGCCGAAACGAAAATCAACGGCAAGGGTTTGTGATGTATATGGCAAAGTACTTCATTAATACAAATCAATGCAAAATAATTAAAAGTAGGTAACAGGTGATAAGACTGCTATTAAATGAACCATTTGAACCAATCAAAAAACTAGCAAAAAGCGTCGAAGCTAAGCCCGCTGCCCCTTTATCGCACCGCACAGCGCTCATTGGAGCCGAATTTATGTCGCTCAGTAATCCTGGCCCATTTGTATAGATAATTTTTATTATTGCCATCTCTCCGGCCGCAAGATAGCTAGGTCGCCGAAAGAGTTCGTAATGACGATTTGAATAAGGAAGACATATCGCTTCTGGCTGTCGATAACTCGGGGAGTTTGTAGGAATTTTAAAGTTAAAGCTAGGGATGTAGGTCCCCGTTTTTTAAATATATTTTTATTCGATAAGTCTGCACAACGCTTCCTTGATCGTAATTCTACACAAAGTAAAGGCTACACAAATGAATAATTTAAATTGGTATTGTTTCTTTGTGATAATTTTTAAATTATGACGTAATCAGATTACTTACGGATTTTCATCACTAATTTAGTTACCATAGCAACGCAACGGTCACAATAATGCAAATAGGTGTTAAAACACCTACATAATGATATATGTTCCAAACACTGTAAAACGTATTACCTAACATTAACAAAATTTACAAAATTATATCCGACTCCTATCCCTACCATAGACAACAAACTATGCATGTAAACTATTTTTAACATGGCCACACCGAGTTTATCTGCCCCCGCTCTTATGTCCGCGTTATCGCGCCCGATGCATTAGTCGTCGATAATACGACGATAAAACAGATCGGACGGCGCCACGCTCCATCCCGATTATACTCTCGATATAAAAGAAAAAGAATCGATTTCTCAGATAATGATGTCATGCACGCTGTCCCGACTAAGTGTCTTAATTGTGGATTCCTATGTAATGTACCTCGAGTTCGAGATACGGGTTCCAGTTTAAAGTCACTCATTAATCTACTTTTTTTTTAAATTAATGGCCGATTTGGACAGAATGTTGGTACAGATAACGTTTAAGTAGAAAGTTGCTTTGTAACGATTATGTTTTTACATAGACATAATGTACATGATTTGTTTTTAATAAAATTCAGGTCCGGCGCCGGATTAAATACAGGTACTGTAGTAGAAATTATGTAACTAAATTTAAATTTAATTTAAGGACCGTGATATTTGGCACTCCGTTCTCTCTGCCTACCCCGTAAGGGACCTGGCGTGAAGATATGTATGTATGTGTAAATTTTAATCGAAGAAGCTTCCTATATTTCTGAACGACACACGAATGTCACCGCAACTCAGAAAATGGCGTTCTAATTTCCCGCCAAAATTAAGTGCCCGCATCGTGCGTCGTTTTTCATCGAGCTCCTTTTAGTGGGTTTATTATTTATCGCGTTCGCCTCAAAACTCCTTTACGGGCTCACTCATTACGTTGATGTACGTTGAAAGACTGAAAATTTTGTCTATCCGACAAAATAGTGCGATAACCGCTAATGATCATACCGCTGCGCCATTTTGAATCTGTAACGCTTTGTTTGTTTATGTGTAATAATACGGAAAGGTTTCGGGGTAGTTCAAGATTGGATAAATGCGTGCGTTTGTGTTGGTTTTTGTGTAGTTAAGCGCTAAAAGGCTTCGCTCATTAACTAGTTGGTAGTAAAAAGATAATGTTTTGTACTCACGCTAACGTATAATCATTAGCACGGTCCATTCTTTTGAATGTGACAAAGGTTTGCTTACTTTTTGCTGATGCAGTCTTCTAGTATCTATCCGTGGAATAAAGGAATATGGAATAAAGGAATATTTGGAGCATTGGTTTTTAGTTGATAGGCTATACTTACATCTATGAAGACCTAGAGCTAAATCTAAATGGGTTTGTAATTTATTTTGTAGCGAATATCTTGATCGTCCCCAATTGTTAACTGTTCAAGTTTCACGAACGAAATAAAATCACACGAAACATTGTGTACATATCTCGTTGTAAAAACTTTTCCATAAGCAAAATTCCGATATAATCTCTGCATAAATATTCCATTTTACGAGCAAAACTTGTAAACAATCAGAGGCATTATGACAAAAGACAATGCGTTCGACATTAAAAAAAAGAAGCGGGCGGGATCACACGATACAAGCTGAAGGAACAGCACAGTGGGGCGAGCGATCCCGATCGAGCTATCGGCATCTCAGTTTGTTCTCACATCATTACCCGCGCCGACGGCTACAAATTTACATCCCACACAATGGCTATCCGCCATCGAGGCATCATTAAGGTGATTCTGATAGCGCCAGCCTCCGTGCCGCCCAAAGGACGTAAATCCCACTGCTAATCCGAACTAAACTCTCCCTTGTTGCACTTGTAGTAAATTCCAATTTCGTCGCACTGATTGACGGTGGTTACGTAGTAGATTCATCTAAGTAACAATGACAAAACGTCATGCAAGCTTCAGCATGGTAAACGATTATGAGCTCAAAGTTTATTGCTGCAAAGCTTCAAATTGATTTTATAACCATGTGCCTTGCCAAGGATCAGTCTGAAACGAGCTGCTGGCTATCGGCGTACAATAGAACGTATAATAGAGAACCGTGGAAAATTGGTAACCAAAAAAATGTGATAGATGAAATAAATGGTATTTTAATTAACAATGTTCTCTGTAAAACATTGTTTTCAGGAAAAATACATAAAATTTGTGATTACTTTTTCTTTTAATGTGATAATTAATGACATATTTCTTGATCAATCAATTCTGGAGGAAAATTTTATTTTTTAAGTTTGATACTACTAACATGAAACTAGTAAAACTAAATGAACATAAAACCACGTCACAGAGATCGGCGGTATGGTATCTTCGTCATAGCGATGTAAATTCCGCAGACGTTATAACACATGTACACGATAACTCGCGTTGAACGCAAGTTGAAAAACGCTTAGTTATCCCGCGGGACGCGCGCTTTGCATACAATAAGGTTCGTTACGTTGACGCGTCCGACGCGTCCCGGGTGACGAGATCGTATCGAGTGAGCGCTGCCTAATTTGCTACCTGCTTCCAGCATTCGTATCACCTGTTTGCTGCGATATGCGATCTTCGATGGTCCGAATCAATGATTCACAACCCTGACTTAACTGTATACTGTAACTGTAATTTAATTGTCTGTTTGAGTATTTCGATTTATTTGTATTGGGTACACAAACACGAAAATATCCTATCGAAAAATACAAACGTGATGCTATGTAAAACATTAACGCACATAACATGTTTGTTATTGTAAATACTATAGTGCTAGTGCCTTTATTGGAAACAAACATTGCTGTAACCTTATTGTATACAAGATAAAAGGAGATTATGTAACCCGCCAATTACATTGTGGCTTTGAAAATAAATTAAACCCATACAATATCCCATCATCATATCTCTAGTCAATCAACTCGTCTTTATTTGTAGCAGTAATTAAACATTATTAAAGCGGAACGCACAGCGCGTCCATAAAAGCGTAACGAACGAAACAATACCTTTTATCCGTTAAAACAATCTGATTATCTGCCGATCGATCCGTATCGATACACAAACAACACTGACGAAAACCAAGAAAACAATCGAGTCGAATTCGAGAGATAAGTACGAGTACGAATAAAAATAATCGAGATAACACGATCCCATCTGTAAACAATGGTGCTGCTCTCATTAGCGTACATCGGATTGGGTAAGGAGTTTTATCTTTTTCCCGCCAGGTGTCACTACTTTAAAAGGACGTTGAACGTCAAGCTCGGGTGTTCAAATCTTGGTGCGTCACCCCTAACTTTATAAATTTGTAAAGTGTTTTCTCAAAAAAAAGTGTCCATCGGAATTAACTCAGTACACTCAGGTGTTGAAGGAAAAAATAGAAGTAGCTTACGATAAGATTTTATCTTATTCTATTAACAGTGAAGAGAGTGATATTTCTTTAAATATGGAGAAGTTTGATATAAAAACTGCAACATCTCTAATACCAATAATGGACGGTTCGGAAGATATTACAGAAAAAATCATTGATACCATAGAGTTATATAATGATTGTCTTAAGGATTATGACCAGAAAAAAATGCTTATTTCATTTGTTTTAAAAACCAGACTTACCAAAACAGCTAAACTAAAATTAAAACCTGAATATGATGACATACCTAGCCTCGTACAGGATATTAAAACGTATTTAATTACTAAAAAATCTGCTAATTCTATACTTTGTCAATTAAATAATATCTCCCAAAACAATCAGAGTATTAATGAATATGGAAATAAATTATCAGAATTATTTATTGGTCTCACTATCGCACAGGCCGACGGCAACGAAAAAGCGAGTGAAATATTGCGACCAATCAATGAAAAACTTGCAATTAAAAAATTCTCTGATGGGTTAAGAAACAGACGTTTGAGCACTATTATTTCAGCTCGAAATTATTCGCAACTTAAAGATGCTGTGCGTGCTGCGGAAGACGAGGAACTGGCCCAGCCTTCGTCGTCTAACGCTATTTTCAGTGCAAGGGGTAAGTCAAATAACAGAATTAATAATTATTATAATAATAGGGGAAATGGAAATAATTTTTACAATAAAAGTTTCTATCGTCGTAACAATTTTCCAACCGGTCAAAATAATAATTATAATCAACAACGTTTTCGAGGAAATTCCCGTGGTAATATGCGTGGAAGAGGAAAACATTATTCCAATTATGTAAATAATAATTATAATACTTCTAAATATCATGACGGTGTATTTTTACCACGAACACCCCATGGTAAAAAGAATAGTCGTAAAATGCTACCAGTACAATTATGTGAAAATTCTCAAACAATAAATGAAAAAATATTAGACGAAAGTCAGTTTTTTCGGACTTAAATGTTATAATATGTTAACATGTAATGAAAACGTTAGGTATGTACATTTTAACATTAACAATAACAAGTCTTCATGGTTACTTGATACCGGTGCGTCACTCTCTGCTATTTCTAGGAAGGTTTTGTCTGATAAAGGCTTTACATTGTATAAAGACAACATTGTAATTAATGGTATTGGTGGTAAAACTTATTCAGAAGGTTATATTTACCTTACTTTGAGTACTCAGAATGGTAACTGTTATAGTAATAAATTTTATTTGTTTGATAGCTTACCGTGTAAGTCGGATGGAATTTTAGGATTAGATTTTTTAACTAATTTCAAGTCTCAGACTGATTTAGAAAATAATACTATAACATTGCGTAATGGATGTGTATGTACTATACCATTGTATACGTCACCTTCCATTTTTCATAATTATTTAACTATTCCTGCAAGAACTGAATCAATTCATTACATTCAATTAAATAGTAGAGTTAATTACGATTGTGTTGTATTGCCAGAGCAGATAAAAGAGGGTTTGTTCCTAGCAGCTTTGTTGGTAAAACCTGTAAATAATGTCATTCCAATCAGAATATTAAATACTAGGGATGAATCCGTTACTATACCTATTTTTCAGCCAGATTTACATTCATTAGATGAATATCAAATATGTCAGTTTAACAAATGCAAATCAAATTCGGAGAGAACATCAACTTTGTTATCTTTATTAAAATTGGATCACTTACATCCTACTGAGCGTAAAACGATAGAAGCTATTTGTTCTAAATACAGCGATATTTTTCACTTACCGTGTGATAAACTTACAACTACTAGGACATATGAACATAATATTTATGTTAAACCTAACACTAACCCAGTATATACAAAACCATACAGATTGCCAATCAGTCAAAAACCCGAAATAAATAGACAAATCAAACAAATGCTTCATGATGATATTATAGAAGAAGCTCATAGTGACTGGTCCAGTCCGATTTTATTAGTGCCTAAGAAGTCTGATGATATTAATAAAAAATGGAGATTAGTAATTGATTACCGTAAATTAAATAATGTCATACAAGATGATAAGTTCCCGTTACCAAACATAACGGATATTTTAGAATCTCTTTCTGGTGCAGTATATTTTACTCATTTAGACCTTAGTCAGTCATATTATCAAGTGCCTTTAAACCCTCAGTCTAGGAAACTTACTGCTTTTACAACTGATACCGGACAGTATCAGATGAAACGAATGCCAATGGGTCTGAAAACTAGCCCAAGTTCTTTTTCAAGGGTAATGACTATTGCCATGTCAGGTTTAACGTACGAAAAGTGTTTCATTTACCTTGATGACCTTGTTATTTTCGGGCGTAATTTGGAAGCTCATAATAAAAACTTATTAGATGTATTTATGTATTTAACTTAGAAAAGTTAATCTGAAACTAAATCCAAATAAATGTAACTTTCTAAAAAAGGAATTATTGTATTTAGGTCATACTGTATCTGCAGAAGGAATTAGGCCAGACAAAAATAAAACTAACTGGTCTGATCAATGTGAAAATTCTTTTCAGATTTTGAAAAAAGCTTTAGTATCGCCCCCTATTTTACAATACCCAGACTTTTCAGATGACAATGAATTTATACTGCAAACAGACGCTTCAGGTATTGCCGTAGGAGCAGTACTTTGTAACAAAGATTTGCGACCAATTGCTTATGCAAGTCGTTCTTTAAATAAAGCTGAAAGAAATTACCCAACTATACAAAAAGAACTAGTTGCGGTTGTATGGGGAATAAAGTATTTTAGGCCTTACCTTCTTGGTAAAGAATTTACAATCATGACAGACCATAAACCTTTGTTATATCTATTTGGAATGAAGGATCCATCCAGTAGATTATTAAAATTTAGATTAACATTAGAGGAATACGATTTTAAGATTAATTACATTAAAGGAAAAGACAATGTTGTAGCAGATGCTTTATCTAGGATTGTAATTACTTCGGATGAACTAAAACGTGTTAATGAAAAAATATTAACAGTTATGACTAGAGCACAGAAGAGGGAGTTAGAAGAGAATGAGCAGTTAAAGAATGTCCAAAATACAAGTCACCCTCCTATAATCAATGATTCACATAATGACTATCGGTCTGATCAACCGAGAATCGTAGAATTATTGAGAATACCGAGTGGTACTATAGAAATGATGCTTGTAAACGGAAAGGAGATAAATAGGATTAAGAGACAAAAAAGTATAGATGTAGAAACCGAGTGTTTTGCATTTTCTCAGAAAAAGAGAGTATTATATTAACCTTGATTTCAAAGCACAATATACGCGAGACGTTTTTGTGAGAAAACTAAGGGAATTATGTAAAAATATTAATGTCGACGAAATATGTATACTAAAAAATAATAATAACGCGTTATTTATAAAGGAGTTAGTTGATGAAATAAAAGGTAAAAATATGTGGACCGGTCCGCGCATATGTATTTTAAGAGGTGTTGAAAGAATTTACAATGACAAGGATAAGAGATTTATTATAAATGACTATCACATATTACCCACTAGTGGTCATGCTGGTGTGCGTAGAATGGTTAACAATCTTAAAAGAAAATATTTCTGGCCAGAAATGGAAAAAGACGTCAATGATTTTGTGACGAAATGTGAAAAATGTCAAAAAGCGAAATATTCGCAAAAAACTAAAGAGCCTATGGTGATTACAACCACGGCTACCTATGCTTTCGAGAAAGTATTTTTAGATTTAGTAGGACCCTTAGATAAGGATGTAGATAATAATAATTATATACTTACACTTCAGTGTGAACTAACTAAATTTGTTGAGGCATATCCTTTGAAAAATAAAGAAACTGTTACAGTAGCTAGAGCTTTTGTGAACAATTTTATTCTAAGATTTGGCATCCCAAAAAGAATAGCTTCTGATAAGGGTACAGAGTTCATGTCATCTACAATGACAGAGGTCTGTAAACAACTAAAAATTGAGAAATTAAATTCAACGTCATATCATCACCAGTCAATTGGTTCTCTAGAGAACGCACATAAACACTTGGGTTCATTTTTAAGAATCCAGTGCGACAATTATCCTGAAACATGGAGTCATTGGCTACCTTTCTGGTGTTTCACATTTAATAATACGGTACATTCTTCTACAAAATATGCCCCATTTGAGTTAGTTTTTGGTAAACCTTGTGACATACCAAATAGATTAAGTAAATGTGTAGAACCTTTATATAATCCAGATAATTATAGTTTAGAGTTAAAATATCGTTTGCAAACAGCAAACAGAGATGCTCGAAATAATTTGTTGGAAAGTAAATATATACGAAAATGTAAGTATGATAAGAATGTAAAAGAAGTGTCATATAAAAAAGGTGATTTAATTCTTTTAAAAAATGAAACGGCAAGTAAATTAGACAAATTGTATGATGGTCCGTATACTGTAATTGAAACGCAAGAACCAAATGTTACTATTATGAAAGATAACAAAATACAAATTGTACACAAAAATAGCACAAAACTTTTTAAGAAATAAATGATTGTGTTAAATTAAGTATTTTCATGTATTCTAAAACTTATGTTATTAAGAAACTGTTTTATTGTATAAGAAAAAAAAATCTTTCGAAATTTTTTTTTCTCTCGCACCCCGATGGTGTAGTGTGGTGTACGTAGTCTTAAGATCCATGTAATTAGTTATAAGGAACAGTTCGAATATATCACTCGTGCTGA
>DVPD01000812.1:0-10316 GCA_018237605.1 Apyrrothrix (Melanopyge) sp. n. Burns01 | reverse complement strand
TACTCATGTAGTTTAATTTTATTGCGTAATCTTGCAAATACAACACAAAATCTATTTTTCAGTACGTTGGGTACTTTCTTATTCTAACGAAGCCATTGACCGAATATTTTAATCTTATTAATTCCGCGACATATACATGTGTGTAGCATGTCGGGTTTCATTATAAAGTCTTATGTAACTGATCGACGAATGTTCAGTTTTTTTATATTAAACTTTGGGGAAATTTCCAATGAGATCGCCGCAAACTATACCTTCCAAATTAAAAACCACATTGGAAAGTATAAACAGACAATGGAATAAATAAGTGAGAATAACAATATATACATTTCGATGTGTATATTAGGTTACTTAGAAAAGGAAGCAGGGAGACAAACCTTAAAATGACGTGAAAGACTGTCTCATGCTATTCATTATTTATATATTTTTAAATTTATAATCGACTACATGCAAATGCAAGACTTTTTTGAGTGACGAGTCTTATCGTTTATTTAAATGTATTTTTAAAATCGACAAAATTATGTTACCAAGTTAAAAAAGTGTATATATATGTATGTTCTTCATCACTTTAGTCAACATGTTTAGACATCCATTAGACATCGAGACACTATTCAAAATTCATATTCAAGTTAAAAATTCGAATTTTTGACATTTTAATATTCATTACTCTTTGAGGATTAAAGTCGCGATTTTACGTTTTTAATATTCATAAATATTGGATGATTTACTTTAACAAAATGCAAGCTCCATAAATATATTTCTAAATAAATACGCATATCTGGCATAAAGTAACATTTTTTCTAGGTGACAAAATTTATGGTATTATTTTTTATGTACGAGTACTAAGGTATGGAGTTGATAATTGAAATAAATGGATAAATATCTTGAAATTAAGACAGTGGAAAAACACATTATTCGTTGTGAGAAAAACGTCGGCTTACCTACCTAGAATCCGTCCATCGATCAGCTCTTATAGGTCCGCTGCTAGACATAGGCCTCTCCTAATCGGCACCACTCCCGGTGGTTGGCCTTCCGAATTCAGCAATGCCCGGCTGTAATTTTCAGCTCGTCAGGCCACCTTGTAGAGGGTTGACCTAACCTCCTTTTAGTGAGACATGAATGCCGATCGATGACTTTTCGTCCTCATCTGTTACCGGTCGTTGGAGCGATGTGGCCTGCCTAGTGCCACTTCAACTTGCTAATTTTGGGAACTAAGAATCTACTTACAGTAAAAAAATGCTATTCCTATCTGAGTTTCACGGAGAAACAAAAACTTTCAAACTGTAGCCTGACACTCTAAAGTTATAAGAACAAAGGGCGTGAATTGTATTAAATACAAATTTAAGTGTGAAATATTTGCGACGTGTGTGGTCCATATAAGTCGAAATTTTTTGTTATAAAATTCCGATTGATAAAAATGATATAGAAGATACCTATAACATATATTGTATCGATTCGTACAATCACTCCATTGTATGAATCGATACGATATATGTATAAACATTTCTTACATAACATTTACACATGTGTTATTATAAATGTAGGAGTTGTAGAACATAAAGTAAACACAATTGAAAATTTTCCTTAACTGTACCAACTATATAAACGCATTATATCTATACATATATAAATAAAGGAAAATTCGCAAAAGTTGTGTAACTTCGACATAATACAATTATAATGATATCGCACTGTGAATAATTCATGGTGTTTGGATAACAACAAAATAACCTTTATTCTCAGGTTTTTCTTATTGATTCTCGTTCAAATGATGATCAACTTTGGACCAATATACTAAAGGCACAAAATCGGATCTACTGAAATGAACATAAGACTTATTGATTCGTGTCATTTAACAATTTTGTTCAAACAACAGTTGAAGTATTCATTGTGACAAATCAATTTGTAACTTATACAGTCAATGAAAAGGTTGGTTTTTAAATGCAGAGCTGTTAGGCTTACACCGTTTTGCTCAACACGGTTAGGTATTGCGCGTAGAATATTGCGCGGAGGCCGCTGAGGGTCGATGGCTTCCTGGAGACACGTGAGCGGTACCGTTAGCCTGCACACGCCAGGGCCTCCAACACATGTAAAGGAAAATCAGTGAAATAGTAACGTTAGGAAATTAATTTTTTTTTTGCTTTAATTCGAATATCTAGTTTATTTTTTTTGTATTACAAATATTCCATATGAACAAATGGTTACACACTATTTACTTACTGCTTAAACGGCACAAGTAATGCACAGCTTTACTTACAGACTCATTGTTTTACTCTAGAAGCCTTCTAGCAACTTTTAACCAATAAAACAAAGCAGTATCTGCCTACATATTCATAAACAGTGTATCATCATAATGATATTAACTATAATAGATGCAATAGTAAGCCCGTACGTTATATTATGACGTCACAAGTGATAAGCACGTAGTGATAAAACTTGACATAAAAATATCCTGAATCATGGGAATCTTATACACACTGTTTAGAATGCTTTACAAATCAATTTCTAAAAGAGTGAAGGTATGGGATCTAATTTGATAAATATTTAAGTTTCCTCGCGAATGAAGTCGCTTTATTAACTACTCATATAAGGCATGAACCGAAACATAACAAAGCCATAATTATGTTGCATTCCCTTACACGTAAATTTGAAAATTAACTATATCCAGTAAGTAAAGTAAATAAAGTGGTAAAGTGTTTACAACTACCGTACAAGATTAATCTGTTGACCCTACCTTTAAATGTTTCCACAATTTGTATTTCAATCGAAAGTAGACTCTACCGCTTTTGTAAAGACAGCTTAAATTTGCTCGAAATGATTACATGTCCACTTTTGAATGTATAAGTTTTAAGTATTTGACTTTTATCCATTTATGTATTAAGTTGTTTATGTCCTTGTATGACCTAGATTTTACGAATACTTATTTCATTAAAGTAAATTAATTTTAGTCAATTACACAAAATGAGGTTGAATATTTAGAAATATAACGATTTATCTACAAAATAATATATCAGTTAGAGACATTTGGTAAATAGTTTTTAAAAATAATTACTAATATGTTACACTACTTGCTTAAAATTTGGCCACCCATTTGCTTAAGTCTTAGCACATTTTAACGATAGAGAGTGAGAGGCGTCAGACTTGTATTATTCGTATGTATGTACATAAGTATGTATATACGTGTATATATAAGATAATACCAAACTGATCAGTATCATATCATGTTTTGTTTGTTACTAAATGCTACGTACGTTAATAATCTCGTAACATAATGACTTCAAAGTTCCATCATAATTGACACATTCTTTGTAGAACGGTAACAAGTGGTGGATGGTAAATAAAAGCATGAGGCGGTCTTTTTGCCCGTCAACCCTAGTTCATAATGTAAAATAAGATTTTCAGAATCACATTCATCTGTTATTCTAAAAAACGAATAAATGTCACAATTAGATCTGTATTTAAGACATGCTCTGTTATTTCGGTCGTTTTTAGTTTCAAAATTTTAATGAAATGTAGAAATCTTAGAAATGTAGAAATCTTAGAAATGTAGAAGGAAAAATCTTGTGAAAACTAGCAGATATTTTAGAATTCTATACTAATAGGTGTCTAAAATAAAAAAAACACGTAAAAAATTGAAATCTTGCATCTTGCATTATACATAAAAATGACAATAGACATATCTATTAAATGTCTCGTTGATTGGTCCAGTGGTTGCAAGGCGGCTTTTGAATGAGAGATCCGGTTCGATTATCGGGCCGAGTGCTATTGTGTTCATCTAACTTGAAATTCCTAGTAGTAGCCCGGAGCCTAGATTTGTACCCAGTGTATAGCAATAGGCGCACCACCAATTCCATGGGTCATATGTATAATATTATAACTGGTGATAAACATAGATCTCATGTTTAGTCCATTAACCGTTTATATATTTCTTTTATTGCAAAATATTACTTGTAAAACTTCCCTTTACAAGGTTAACCACTGAATCACCAGCTGTGCGCCATCTTAGTATTATTGTTGTCTCATTCCATTGACTGGCCGTTTGGTGCAGTTGTTAGTGAACCTCACTGGTGCGCTGGAGGTCGTAGGTTCGATTGCCACCCATTATAAATACTTGTATGATGAACACAAGTATTTGTTCGGTGCCTGGATAAGAAAATATCTATATAAGTATATATTTATATGTATATATTACGGCTTGTCATAACATATTAAGCTCTCTTGACTCTTATTTTGAGATCAGATGGCTGTGTGTGGCGATGTCTTAAGATATTATTAATTAATATTGTTACGTTCTGGTCCGAGGAGTGTAGTAAATATGAAACTAAGCTGCAGAAGGTGACAGTTAATAACAGTGCTTTTACTCCTATCGGAACATAAGTCGTTTATTTTTCTATAACTAAACCTATATTTTATAATCACATATAATTAATAATAAAATCGTTAAACGTTATTTCTTCTCTAATATTAATGAACGTTTTACATATTCTGTATGTGTACTTGTGTTTCCCCAGCTAACATGACCTATTAAATTTATTCTTTTAACGTAAAGTAATATCACACCTGTAAATCCCGAAGATATAGGCAGTTTACGTCTGTGTTAACTCGCTATTGTGGTACAAACCTCCTTTGCCTTCAATAATACTTTCGCCACTGTATATACCCAAAAAGTAATGGACGACTATGTTGTTTGCCGTACCTTCCTTTACAGAATAAGAGAATAAGTACAATATTTTGTAATTATTATCTTACAAAACTTAATGAATGTGAAATTGTGGTAAAACAAAAGTAGGAAGATGTTCACGATAGTAGCAATAGAAAAAGGTCCAGTGAGCAGAGTATTAATATTAACTTATCGAGCATATACATATTAAACATGACTTTTGATGGATGCCTTGTCCTACATTGTGAAAATCATTAGACAGATAAGTCAGACATATAAAATTGTCGTTTCTAACATTGTAAACTATAATAACAATAATGCTCCGTAAACATAGCACCACAATAAAATTAAGACGTATATTAAATGGACACACTTGTTTATATCTAAATATTCCATTCAGGTAGCCGTCCAACCGGAATCAAACTGAGACCTTTCACGAGACTGCGCCAAGCAGGTAGTCTCGTAAATATATAATCTTATTCTAGAAAATCTACGAATATAAAATAAGAGATACTATAACTTGCATTACGTCGTAACATTCCTCCAATCTTACTCCTTTTGGTATAATCGAAATTTAGGGTTATTTATCCCGTGGCTTGTGCGTCCAAACTACATACAAGCTATGTTTGCATAATGAGTTACGAATGCGATTTTATTTCCAAGTGATGACCACAACTGTCGATCTAACATTGCTTATGTACATTTTGATTCAGTTTATATTACTGTTAACGAGCATACGTCGGTTGGATACTAATCAACGCAACACCACTTTAATCCCTGAAGAGGACTGTAGTACACTACCAGGGTTCACCAGTAATGTTTACGTCCCATAATGGAATAGGTGGTGAGCCAGACATCGGCCACAAATCCAGACTTCAGTTACTACTAAAAATTTCTACTAGAAAATTTAAGTTACAAAAAACCAATAGTACCCGACTCGAGGTTTGAACCCAGGACCTCTCGGTGGACAGTCCCGCTTGCAACCAACACGACCAACGAGACAGTCTAATCATATTTTAAAATAAAAGTGTCCCTTTCCCTCACTGGCTCTTGTCAATATTTATAATTATCCATGTTATGGTATGCAACTAATATAATAAGCTTCTATGTATGCCAATCTCCAAACGCAATAAAAATAAAACGTGTAACATCTTACCGGTTTTGTTGCATTGCATACACGCACCAGCTGAGGCTCGGTGGGGTTTATTCATGTCCTGACATATGTAGCAGGTCTAAAAAGATACAAGACACATATATTAATACATGAAACAAGACAAGCAAAACATGTTAAACAGAAATGCATACATAAGTCTTATTATAAAGAGATAATACATAAATAAAAATATATTTACATAAGTATACTTATCCATTTAGGCGGCGCGAGATGTTTGAGCTAATAACAAACAGAAAATACCTTGTTGAATCGTTCCGGGGGGATGAGTCGTAGTACAATAGGCTCCATTGAAGTGACATTTCCAAAACGAACTTCCGGAATGTAGAGAGCACAGACTACATGCGCCCATCCACCTGTGTCCGCTCGTTTGAGAGCTCCTGACTTGGAAGGGCATAGTTCACAGCGCTAAAGAGGAAAATATCATTTTATCAACGATTCCTTGGCCCTTTTGCTTACGTGCAGTGTTAACAGAAGTGTGAATATCTAAACACTACTTCTCGTAAGCTAAGCCTATAACCGCGCTATTGTAGGTCAAATTTGATCGGACGTTTAACTTAAAGGCCATCCTTATCAATCAATGGAGTTGAACGTCGGATGATGAAAATTAAAATAAAAAAGAAATAAAAAAAGAAACATAAATAAATTAATTATATCATCTGTGAGGCGATTGGAAAATGCAAGCAATATATAAAAAAAAGCAACGCGAAGCACGGTCGGCACTTGAATGGTTGACTGTTAAGGGCAAATTTCTAGAAGCGATATCGTGCTTCGGTAGGCGTGTTAAGATGTTAAGCAGTCAATCGCGGTGATTACGTTAAGGTAACAATAATTATACCTACCAAAGCTTTAAAAACATTTAAAAACGACAGACGAGTTAGCCACTAAACCGTATCTCCTCCAATCCACACTGAAGAATGTTCTGAGTTGTAGTTGCGATACAAACCCAGCAATGGGGTCCCAAAAATGGGTTGCAACCATTGAATGATTATTAAAATTATTTAAAAAGTAAATTTTATTTATATTCAATATAAATTCAAAGTTTATGTAACTTCATTTAAATAATTATTTCAGAATTATTTCACGCTACAAGCATACAAAAGAAAAACAAAAAAGTAATCGCAAATAATTCTGAAACCACAAAGATAAAATAACAAACGAATAAATGGTTAATCAGAAATGTATAAAACTGATTTTAAAAAGTTAATAAGACCGGCCAGCTAATTATTCACAGATTGAGTTAATTATGCGCCTGTTAATTTTTCAAAAACTGCTTATTTCCACCCCAAAGCCGAAGGATACACATGATACCAACAATCGATGATGCCGCGCGAAGAAAATGTACCTAGAGTCTGCCTAAGCGAGATGTTCCTAAAGTGTGGCTGATAAATCATGTCCGTTCCAATTCGCCGAAATTCATGAAATTCATCGAGCGACATTGACAAGCAAGTATATAAATATTCCTCTACAAATAAACCAAATTATAAATATAACACTCAAAACACAACGGATTTGAGGACAGAAGATAAAATTCTCTCAATGCAGGACGGATTGTGTGCAAGCCGCTGGAACTTGCATATAAAAAAGTCAGTTATTCATGCAATATATAGAACATTAATGGAAAGACGATTCGCAAAGCTAAAACTGGCGAATTTTTTTTTTCATAAAGTAAAAAATAAAAGTTCATAATAATTAGGGATTTGAAAAATACATTTTTGTATATATATCCTATTGCCTCTGGACTACTGGTTACATCATAAACCTTTTAAAGATGAATCCCATGTTCGATATTATAGTTAGATATGCTGAAACTAAAATACGAAACATAGACGATGTAAGAACCTCGGCAGATTCATAATAAAGAAATGCATGTGTCGTATATCTGAAAACTGAAATAAATAGCGAAAAAAATCTCACCTGGAGCTCGCTCCCGTCCGAAGCGCCAATGGAACCGTTGCTACGGGACTACATATGGAATAATAGTAACTACTTTAGCGATGTGATTTTTAACTAATAACTTACAACTTTTCCCTTGTTCTCAGGGCTCTCGCATTTTCTGCAATACCAAGGCCCAGTTGGAACGGCAATTATACCGTAGCACGCTAGAAAATAAATACATAGTGTTTTTTATGCATTTGCTCATTATTGAGTCCTCACCTCTTCTCTTAACTGGCTCTAACCTGAGCCTCGAAACTCAGGACTGCTGTATAAAAAAATTATACCCTCCGTGTATTAAAAAAAAAATATTATGAGTACCTTGATGTACTGCTACGGTGCATCCATTACCGTCGCAGTAGACAAGCGGGTTGTCGGGCCAACCACGCTCATCTGAGCATACACAGCATCCTCCTACCATCTCCTTCATATTGTATTCATTATTAGTTCAAAGCCTGAAAATGCCCCTCAAATCAGTGGTTACGTCAAAGTCTATTAATCGAAACGAAATCTAAATGGAGTCGTTTGTTATTTACGAGTAAGCATGAAATAGTGCAACCATTGTGAATTGCTGATATGATCTAAATAATTAGGGGAACTAGGTAGGTTCCATTACATTCTCAGTCCTTAAAGTGGTATTCGACATTTTAAAATATATTCAGAATCATGGAAATTAAGACATCTTCAAATTGCTACTCATATACACAGAGATAGTTAACCAAACAAGAAACAGCTGTTAACATTTAAGGGTTCTTTAAACTTATGTACTACAGCCGTAATTTGCCAACTTTATTTAATTATTGTCATTATTGTCCAGTGTCAGTAATTATAGTCCAGAAAAACAGGACATACATTATTGTAGGCCACTTGCAAGAGCGGCAAACATACAAAGCCAAGAATCATTCTGCATAAACTACAATTCAAGAAGCAACACACCCAATATGAATTACAGACGAGGGTATAAGTCTCACTTGAAACTGTACAAAAATGTCTAAGACCTAACAATAAAACTCCAAGACAACTGATTGAAAAACTATTATTTCTCTTCAACCCACCATGTAACACTTGAAATGCACTAATTTGATAACTAAGTAACAATGTTATTTGTCTCCAGAAAACTATATCTGAACCGTTTGTAACCTGTATTGGTTTATTTGGCACAGTATTGTTGGTGAAACTGATTTATTAAGTCATCGGCTGCGTAATGTTTATATTAAAAAAGGCAACAGACTAAACTTAAAATATGAACACCAACAATTATGTTATTAACAAATTATTTATCACTTGATAATAATGCACATATTTAGATTATCCATTGCAAGTCCAAACCCGGCGTTGTTTGTAGCCCGACGAAACTAGCATGCACCACTCATATATGATTGTAGTTGTAATTAAAAAAACTATTCATTTCTCACAAACCACTTCGAACAAATCCCGAGAGGCAATTTGTATTTTTTTCTTAAAAATAGAAAAATTATGAAATCCATACACTGATATCTGATATACAACATCTTAATACGCTTCACTTATGATACACCACATGAAAGACAGTAATCTACACTTATATTGAACACTTCTATGTATCCAGTGGTTCTTGTTGAAATTATTGATTTTTTTCAATGCTCACATTTCACCATATTTATTCTCTGCTTCCATTTGTCTGGATATATTTCAAGCATTTTTGCGTGATAATGAACCATTTCAGGCTGTGGGGATCATTGCTACTATGATATGCCCTGAATAACTAGAAGAACTAGGTAAGTTCCATTACACTATCAGTCCTTGAAACAGCACTCAACATTTTAAAATATGTTCAAAAACGTGAAAATTAGGACATCTTCGAATTGCTACTCATATACACAGAGACAGTTAATGAAACTTGAACAGCTGTTAATGTTTAATGCTTCTTTAAATGTATGTACTGAAACCTTAATTTGCCAACGTCCTTTATCTACAGTAGCTATTATCCAGAATACCAGGCCATATGTTACTCTTATGCCACTTGGAACAGCAGAAGAACATACAAAGCCAAGAGTCATTCTGCAGAACTACAATTCAAGATGCAACACACCCAAAATGAATTACAGATGAGAGTATAAGTCCCACTTGAAACTGTATAAAAATGTCTAAGACCTAACAACAAAACTCCAAAGGAACTGATTGAAAAACTATTATCTCTCTTCAACCCACCATGAAACACTTGAAATGCACTTATTTGATAACTAAGTAACAATGTTATTTGTCTCCGGAAAACTGTGTCCGAACTGGTTGTAATCTGTACTGGTTTATTTGGCACAGTACTGATTTATTCCGTTATCGGCTATGTAATGTTTATGTTAAAAGAGGCAACAGACCAAACTTCTAATATGAACACCAACAAATATGTTCTTGACAAATTGTTTATCATTCAATGAAAATACACATATTTAGACTATCAGTTGCGAATCCAAAGCCGCCGTTATTTGTAACGCGACGTAACTAGCATGCACCACTCATATATGATTGTAGTTGTAATTAAAAAAACTATTCATTTCTCACAAACCACTTCGAACA